>JAUMHM010000083.1:6231025-6261271 GCA_032362435.1 Melikaiella ostensackeni
AATTCCCGGTCACAACATGTGGATCTGACGATATTCCACTTGTTTGCAAACATAAAGCGTACAACTGTATGTTTGCGAAGGTTTTAGCCGTTACCCCGTACATAATTCAGAGGCCAGAATTTATAACCTTTTGGCCTTCGCGCATATTTCGCGTTGTAGGAGTTGCTGCAGTGTATTTGCACAACTCCTCCAGCGATACCGTCAACATTTTTCAGCTTCTTCCGCGTAATTTGGGAAAAATCGCGATTTTCCCTATACTTTCACTGACGTTTTGTCCGTGGTAGCGGCCATACCTGCTTCGGCACACTAGCGCCGCCGTTTCCGCGGTGGTCTTTTCTTTCGTCAATACTGTGGTAATAATCTGCATCAGCCTCCATCTGAACCCTAGTTTCCGTTGTCTGGATCTGCTCTGAAATAAAAGAACAAAGAGTTAGTATATATTTCTTTGCTTACAAGCATGACATAATTAAAAACACCAAAAATATACGTGGTATTTTACATACCTACAAGCACATGAATCTCATCAATTTTTGAGCTTATATCTCTCTGTAATTCCTGATATCTCCTCCACGCTATAAAAAAAGGCACGTCTTCGCCTTTAACAGAGGCTTCATGGACAAGCCCAGCAAGACGACCCAAAGAGTCACACTGGGTTAAATAGCACTGTATTCCAGTAAGGAGTCCAGCTCGGTCATCCTCCTTTTGATGAGCATTAACAATCTCGTTCACTTGTTTCGCGAGAGTTATTGTAGACAGAATTGACTAACTAACGTATATTTTTAATATGTAAGTTGTATTGATTTGAATAAACTTGATATCACTTCACGATTACACAAACTTGAAGCTTTTATAAATTCAAGCTAAGTTACCGATATCAGGTAGCTGCCCTCGGTCGGTAATGCAGATTTCCTGCATATTCGTGTTTCAGTCGGCATGACTAATGTATATCTTACAGGATTGCGCATGACTAATGTCTGTCTTACAGGGTTGCGCGACGAATATTCCTAGAGGGTCACGAATATTCCTAGAGGGTCAAACCTATAAGAGTGTAAGGGCTGCTTTTGTTACAACAACAAAAAAAACGACCAAAATGAAATTACGCGGAAATAATTGTTAGTCGATTTTGTGTGGACAGAAGGATGGCGAAAAATTTCTGGTAAAATTATTTTGAGGTTAATATCACATGGCCTTAGAAAGACATTTTAAGTTGAACCTGGCGATGACGTAATGATTGAGTGAAATATAAATTTTTAATTTTATTTATCTAGAATAAAATTTTGATACCATTTTGCATCTTCTGAATCCACCAGATATTTGTCTATAATTCTATAAATGATTTTCTTGATAAAATAAGGTAATTATTATCTTTGACAGTTTAGAGATTCGTGAAAAAATGCACTTTTCAGAAGGACGTAACTTCTTCCTAGGACCTTCGAAAAATTGAAGGCCTGGCACATGATTAAATTCCGCGTGCGTTTAGCTTCTTCTGATCCAGAGAAAAATAATTTTTGATACTAATTTAAAATGATAAATAAATTATTATGAAATTGTTAAAAACGTATTCATAAACTACATCACGCAACTTTTTATGCTTCTTCACTCCTCCCTAACTAACTCCCTCGCTAATTCCAATATAGTAATTTCAATTGTTCTTGCATCCAAACAAAGTAGTTTTTCGATTGGCTTTTCAATTCTATACGTTACAATGAATCTAATAAATTTAAGCTGAGTGATTGGATTTAAAAAATTGTCTTCATATTGAGTTTATTCGACTATATAGTGTTTCACTAATGTATTTTGTTAATATTTTATTTTGCAAAGTTAATGTCAAAAATTATTCGCACGCGAAAAGTTTTCATTATTGGTCAAATTATAAATGTCAGTATTTTAGGGTCACCATTAAAAATGCAAAAGATAATGTTTCCCGGTTCAAACATTCAAACCTACAGAATAACTCATTCAATGCGAAACTTCTGATTCTAAGCTTCTGAAGTGAAAAATTAAATAATAATAAAATAAGTAGGACTTGACGTTTCCTCTCATGACTTTGACGGCTATGTATGTTGGCGGTAGCATTGCTACTGACAGGGTTTCCCATGTTAAACCAGGCGGAGAACGAAGAGCACAGGGACTAAGAGGAACACGAAAACCCACAAAAAATGGAGAATTTTTTAAAAATATTGAAACGATGGTCGCTTCCCGAGGATCGTCTGGGCGCCCCTGGAGCCACCGCTGGGGGCCATAGCATGCGGGACGGTAGTAGTGGTGAGCTGTGTGATGGTCAGGCAGATTTCATTGATCAACAATCTGGTCACCAAGAACATCTGTGACAAACGGCAAACAGTGGAACATGAACTGTGTCTACTGGGGATGCTTTGGCTCGAGTTGGCGATTTGCAGCCAACCACCTCAACAGGAATACCGTGGGAGAGCATTAACTGAAAAACAAGAATGTTAGAAGAATTGATGCATCTCTATTATGAAAGCACAGAGTTCGAAGTTAAGCGCGAAAAGGGACATAATTTTAGGACGAAGCTCGCTGCGAAGTATCCTCATGTACAGAGAGTTGCAGAAGGAGATCTCATCACTAAGGTTAAGGACATCAGAAAGAATTAACTTAACTCAGAAGATCAAGCAATGGAGATTTAACGACAGGTTGAGTCGGCGGGGGAAAACGTCGATGATGAATCTGTTAGAAAAGCTGCATCAGTTAGAGAAGCTGCATCACAAGGTCAAGCGGCGACTGGTAAGGCAATACAACATCGTGCCATTGATGTCCCTGCGCAATCTCATGATGATCCAGTGCCACCACATCCTCCAGAGGCAGATGGCTCAATTTAACCAGAAGCTGTAGCAGAGATTCAGCAACCCAGAAGACGATTAAAATGGACATACCATATGAAAAGAGTTGTTATGCGCCTTTATGTTTTGGCAGAGAATAGTGTGCAAAATGTGAGGAGAGAACATTGTCGCCTCTTCTTACTTAAGTACCCGCCTCTAGGCACAAGAATAAAGAAACAGAATCTAGCAGACCAAAAACGCTCAATATTTATCAGCAAATTGCTTACAGCAGGTGAAATAGCTACCATCAAGGTGGAAGTAGAACAACAGTCTCCTATTGATAAGCTCCTTTTGGAAGATGTGTATGTCAAAGAAATGATCGAAGCTGAAAGCATAGGTGTTAGGGATAATGAAGATCAAATATCAGATCCAATAGAACCACATCCCGACATGAACGTTTCCGTTGGTGTAAACAGCGAAATTCCAGAAAAAACTGCAGCACCTTGAAAGGAATTTTGTTCGAGCTTTACTAGAGTTCAGAGATGTAGAACCAACACAAAGGTATTCTCTGCCGAAGATGTTCATTATGAGGAATCTGCATGCACTGATGCGGCACCTAAACAACAAGGTTTTGCCTAAGCATTTGAACGCAGAACTAGCTGCGTTACAGGTGCAAACTCTAGTGTGTTCTGCAACGGTGGCAGTTATTAGAACGTTGGGCCGTAGGACTAGGCCTACAAATGCAGTCTTTGCCTCAGAAAGGGAACGAGATCCACCATGAAAAATCAGGTTCGATATGGATGTCAGCAAAGTAAGGAGCAAATTGGGTCGATTGACCCAATATAAGAAAGGAAGTAGAACCAGAAAGCTGATAGACCATTCAACTAAAATTATCCACCCTCGGAACATCGAGACATTGACTCCAGCAATATTGGATGAGATTATAGACTTCCAATGGCAGAGACTTTGTTATAGTTGAGTACAGAAAAGGCCTAAAATATTCACTGATGCAGAAGGATAAGAAAAGGAATAAATTAAGTTCACTTGACACCACATTTTTAATTTGAAGATTACTCGAGTAAAGTAGTGTATTTTAAGCATTCAAAGCACTGTACAGGTTCCTTGAAATAAGGACATTCACTTTAGCATAAATGATCCACAGGTTTCAGTCAGAACAAAACACTTATTTACAGAAATTGACGAATGTACAGAATAAGCTTCCGTCACGCCTCACAGCTTCGTGCACACACACCTCACCACCGTCTAGAGAAAGTGGAGAGAGCGGAGAGACGAGCAGGGCAAGAACGTAACCCGCGAATACGATTAATTGAAATAGACATTCCCATCCGAAACAGACTTGATGTTCTTACTACTAGACAGCGTCGGTACAATGAGAGTAGTGCAAGAAGACAGCAAAATCGGACTTTTTTAGGTAGACGAAAGAAGGTTCTATCGTGAATTAAATAAAGAGCAAAATATCCAGCAGGACACCGAAGTTCCTCAATTGGAAGCCATGGCTGACTGGTCGGGTGTTTGGGGAACAACAGACAAAAGCAACTTAGGCGCTGCGTAGTTCCAACTAGAGGAACAAAGGACATTCAATAACCCTATAATGGAGCCTACCTACATCACAGACTCATATGTTTCAGCGGGTTTAAAAAGGACAAGTAACTAGAAAGCCTCAGGTGTGATCATGGTGCACAGTTTCTGGTACAAATACCTGACGAGTGTGCATCCTACATTGGCATGACTACTATTACATGACTATTTGCTTGAAATTTTAAAAGTTTACAAGATCTGCCCCATTATTATCGACTTCCTAGGTCGTGCCATGATGCTTTGGGGAACAAGAGTCAAGTATTTTGATCCTGGGCAGCCAAGGACAACTAGATTAATTCGCATCACGACGGGTATCTTCCAAGGAGACTGCTTTAGTGCATTATGGTTCTGTTGAGCGTTGAATTCAATGATAATCCATGATAACGAGGATGGTTATCAACTGACCCATCTTCTGTACATGGATGACCTGAAGCTATATAGTACTTCAAACCAGAAACTGGAGCAAGTGATCCATGTCACAAGCAGTTTTCCAATGACATCCACATGGAGTTTGGACTAGATGAATACAGAACAGTGCATTTAATCAGGGAAGAATTGGGGACCGCAGAATTAGAGGACGAGAACGAGGATCACATCAAGGCAATGGCCGAGGGTGAGTCATTTAAATATCTGGCTGTTCTTGAGCTAAGGGTATTCAGCATACGATGAATAAGAAAAGCCTCATGACTGCCTTCACTACAAGATTCAGATTGGTTCTGAAGAGTTCTCTTAATTCGGACAATAAAATCAGGGCTATTAACACCTATGCTATCCCTGTCCTCACGTACTTTTTTGGGCTCATCAAATGGTCCAACGCTGACCTTGAAGAAATAAACAGAACCGTCCGCGTTGAAATGATCAGGCACGGAATGCACCACAGTAATTCGGCGATTGAAAGGGTGGTTCTACCACGGCATAGAGGGGGCAAAAACGTTGTAGATGTCAAGCAACTATGTATATCACAAGTAATACAGTTACGAGACGATTTTTTATATGTATTTATATAATTCTCTAATAAAATATGTAATCACAAAAATTTGAATGTTTGATTTGTCAATAGCATTTTCAATGGTTAATAGAAAAACAATGGAAGAGATTATTTTACAGATTGGTGTGACATGGATGGCATGTGAATGGTTTTGAGAAATGAGTGAATTTTTCAAAGTGAGAGTGTTGATGAGCAAAAAATGAATTTGTTGAAGCTGAAAGGAGGTGAGGGAGGTGAGGGAGGTAAATTTGGAGTACATTAAAAGGAGTAGTATAATAGAAAAGGAAAGATAGGAAAAGGTTACACCGAGGGAATAGCAGAGTGGCGACGTCTCTGTGGCTAGATATGAATTGAATGGAGGAGCAGGAGTCGCAAGGACCGGTAGAGGGCTTGGAAAGCGCGAAAGACGAAGTCTTTGAAATTAAAGACAACCTGAGTTCAGACTCTGAAGCGGAGTTTTCCAGGAAATTTTAGAGTTTCCTCTGCTTTCTGATATAAATATTACAAATAGTGATTGTTGAAAACGTAAATTTTATTTTTTATATTCACGAATGAAATAGAGAATTGAGATCTTCGTTCAAAAGAGTTCCTATCCCTCGTGAAAATGAAGACCGAAAAAAGCCCGATTCCAAACCGCTTGCAGACAGGGTTTGAACTTTTTCTGGTATGCACCTCTCAGCCTGTACCTGGCTTACTTTTGTGGTATTAAAATAGATACTACTCTCTCTGTCTGACACATAGTTCTGTATCTACAGACTCTCTGGGTAGGACGAGGGGCAAATAAAACGTGGTCTTCTGGGAACCAGAATATGTCTGTTTAAGACCGCTTTGAAACCAACATCTATACCTGCTTACTGTATTCTTTTTCTGGTCTTTATTTTCACGAGGGATAATTCTTATTATTTCTTCATGGCTGATGGTATTGTTTGAACTTTTGTTCTTACAGTGCCCATATGAAAATATCTTCTCACTTTGTTTCATTTTTGATTCAGGTCTGCCCAGTGGGTGACCCATCAGCATTTTGTAGTGACATAAGTAGAAAGTAAGGTTCATGAGAATAGATCAAGCGTGGATAATATCAGACGTACTTGGTGGAAAGAGGTTATGTAAAAATGATCGTTGATATCCGACTGTCTCCACGAAATGACTTTCCAACCTTTGACTTTTCTGTTTTTCTGTCAATTTTTCTTTTATTGTCGAACTTTTTTCTGGTGTAGTGGTTATTACTTTATCTATGTCATTATTTATTTCTGGTGGAGTGATATTCTTTTTATCCACGACTGCTTTTTCCATGTAGTTGTTCTTTTCTGAATTTTGTTAGCTGCCATGAAATACATGAACTCGCTCAGCAGACTTCTTGTTTTCCCACTTACATGAGTCTGAGAACTGTTGATTTTGAACATGTTTAAAGGATGACTATTTCAAATGTCTCTAAAAATAATCGACATAATTGACATTTTTTTCTAAACCACAAAAAAAAATGTTTAGGTTGCCGCACCAGTCACTGCCATGAAATACATTCACTTACTCAGCAGACTTCTCATTTACCTACTTATATGAGTCTGAGAACTTTCGATTTTGAACATGTTTATGAGATGACTATTTTAAATGTCTCTACAAAAATTGACATAATTTACGTTTTTTTCTGAACCACAGAAACAGTGTTCAGGATTTCATACCGGTCACTGTCATGAAATACATTCACTCACTCAGCAGACTTCTTATTTGCTCATTTCTATATGCCTGAGCACTTTCGATTTTGAATATGCTTAGAAGGAAACTATTTCAAATGTCCGTACACAAATCGACATAATTTGTATTTTTTGTCAACCACAAAAACAACGTTTAGGTTGCCGCGTCCTCGCTGTACCTCCCAACCTTGAGAAGAAGAGATACATAAAAGGTACATAAAACCAAATTCCATTTTGTTTCCAAGGATTGAGCTTCTGCATATTCATATATGACAAATTAGAGAATGTTTTCAGATGTGAAGCCACTCAAAATTTCCCCTTAGGTTACAGAATGGCGACTAGTTTCAAAAAATTTGGATTCTCCTTTTTCTGGAAAATTATTGATTTTATCGCAAAATTTTTACAACATAAAAGATGCGTATCGCTAAAATGAATAATAAAAACTCTTCTACTGCTCGGGAACGAGGTCGGCTGACGAACTAAATTTTATATCCAAAATTATGGCAGAATTTCATTAAGGCTGAAATTTATTAGTATAAGTTTTTAAAATATTTGTATGCTTTTCTATTCTTTTTTTCTTCACTTTTTGAAACTTGTTTAAAATTATTTTTCTCTGCATCATGCAGGCATTTTACTGCTAAGTATTTTTCAAGCAGAATGATGACGTGTTTCTCTGCAAGTGGAACACTTCATTGTACATGGAAAACCTGCTTGTGCACATCTGCATCTAGCTGTACATCCTTTTTTGTATCCGCATTTTAATGACTCTTGGCAAGCCTGCCCTGTTACTGGTTTTGTCGTCCACCGCGGGATCCAGGTTTCGTTTTGCTAGGTACATGGCACAATGAGTGTGCAGAGTTAGAGTATCCAATGTTGGAGGAAGGCATCGTAGGGCTTACTCTTAGTTGCAAAGAGAACTTTGCGTGCTACGGTTATGTTGTCTAATTCGCTATTTGCACCATATAATAATAACACGTATCGCTCTAACAACCTCAAAGACTCCTGATTCTGTGATACTCGAGGGCTCGAAATGTGAAGAAAGGCGCTTGTAACATCATTGAAGGATTTCCAATTATTCCAACTAGAACGTTTACCTTTGGTGTTAAAAAATGATACTGACCATATTTTGTGGATTAGAATTAAGCGACCATCCGCTTCCTCCATTTTTTCACATAAAGATCCGGGTATGAAAGTATTTTGGCTTTTCGAATAAACAATTTCATTTTCAATATTGGTGACTACATGAAATTCATTGCAATGTTACGTAGAATAATTAGCATGCAAACTGAAAAGTTTCTCCTTCTTTTTCGTGTTTCTCAGAAAGTCTGACCAGTTTCGGGTCAGTTTAGCTGTTTGAGTTACCTGTCGACGCGTATACGATCCTCGTTCCCCTCGTGCACCATTTTTCAGGCTGCTAACGGCATGAGTATCCCACACCAAATCTTAACGACTTGCAGATAGATGATTTTGAGGATCAGCGTTTTTCTGTGCTGTACTCGCAAAAAGTTTTCGATAATCGATATTCCAAACTATGGACAAGAGATCTTTTGCAATTTCTAAAAATGGATGACCAAGTTCCAAAAAATCTTTCAGGTTACGGGTATCTTTTTTAAAAGAAGTTGGAAAGGATGTGTATTGTTCATGGTTTCGCAAATCAGTAGAATTTTCGGAATCAATGGAAATGAATTCAATGATTAATGTGCACACTAGTCGTCCTGCCACACATGTTCGTTTTATTATTCAAAGTTTATAAACACATAAGTGTAAAATCAAATAATGCTCAATTAATAATATCTGGAATTCTTTGCGATGTAATCCTATAATACTGTGTTAATATAGGACTGTCGGATATACTGATTGATTTTCCTTGATTTCCTTTTTATTATTTCAAAAAATTTTATTATGTAACTTATGTATATATTAATTTATTTTATTATAGGACTACATTATTCAATTCCACAAATTGAATAATGGTCATTCTGAGCCCTTCTTGTACATTCTTGTTTTCTACCTTAGAGTTACGAGGCGTATTAAACTTTTTATTTTTTAAATGTTTCTTATTTTATACCTGTCAGTGAATTTATTTGAAAATTTTTTATCAGGATACTGTAAGAATGTCTCCCGACCATACATTTACATTTACGCATAATCGGCTAGTACAATTTTTTATTTTTCAATTTGTAAACATAATTATAACAAAACTTTTCAATTACGCTACAAATAATTTGACTAAAAATTGTATTTTCATGACCATATTAGTAACCAGTATATCAAAATACATCGCCAAATTATAATGTGACCAACTATGGATGGACGTCTTCTTTAAAATACTGTAAATGGGGTCAAATATAATTAAGAGGTATATTTTGCCGAGTTGTGGTATGGCCAACTAGGAATGTGTGGGTTTTTTTTTAAATACTGGAAATGGGATCAAATATAATCGACAGGAATATTTCGCCAAGTTGAGGTATGACGAACTATAAGTGGGTGATTTTTTTCTTAAATACTGAAAATGGGGTCAAATATAATTATGAGGTAGATTTTGCAGAGTTGGGGAATGACCAACTATCAACGGGAGATTGTTTTAAAGTACTGGAAATGGGGTCAAATATAATTATAAGGTAGATTTCACAGAGTTGGGGCATGGCCAACTATAGAAGGGTAAATTTTTTTTAAATACTGGAAATGGGTTAAAATATAATTGAGAGATAGATTCTGCCAAGTTGGGGTATGGTCAATTATAAACGGATGGTTTTTTCGAATACTGGAAATAGGGTCAAATATAATTGACATGTAGATGTTGCCGAGTTGGGGTATGGCCAACTGTAAACGGGTGGTTTAAAAAAAAACTGGAAGTGGGGTCAAATATAATTATGAGGTAGATTTTACCGCGTTGGGACATGGCCAGCTATAAAAGGGTAATTTTTTTTTAAATACTGGAAATGGGTTAAAATATAATTGAGAGATAGATTCTGCCAAGTTGGGGTATGGCCAACTATAAACAAATGGTTTTCTTTTTAATTATTTGAAATGGAGTTGAATGCGATTGACGGATGGATGTGGTCGAAAAGGGAATAATGAAAAAAATGTTACTGGAAAGGGGATATGGGTGTGATCCTAGTCAACTCTACCTTTTTCCCAGTATGACCCCTTTAACAAAGACGCTACTCTCTTGGCCACTAGGAATGCCTCTTTCTGCATTTTATTTAAAACCCGTAGTTTTTTCAAGTGTTGAATTTGAAAATAAGTTTTGCTGGTATTTTTATGGCCATATTCACATTCAGCGGATCAAAATACATCAAAGTACATCAAAATACTATATTTTTAAAATATCGGATGTGTGCGCTTTTCGAAACTCCACCGCGATTCTTTTCAGAAATAATATACGATTTATGTCTGAGTTTCATGTACAGAATGCATTTTTGCTAAAATGCAGAATTAATGGGCCACGTAGAGTGAGGAGGTTTGTGGGTTTGTTCAATAAAACACTATCTATCCATTATCATAATCACAAGTGTTTATTCCAAGAAATTATTTATCTCTAATGAACTTTCGAAACTCACGAACTACTATATTTATAAATTTTAATAGGTAGAAGAGCAATTAGCAACTCTCGTGCGTACACTATGATGGCATGACGAGTACTACACACTAATCAAACGAAGGACTTGAGGAGAACCAAAAAGGCGCGAGTAGAAGGGTAGACGGCGCTCTCCCTCTCGTGTCTCCTGCAGTTGACCATTGCTGCAGACTGACGAGGGCTAATAAGTAAAAATTGACACTCCCTCCCTCATCAGCATCGAGTCTTTTTCGATATCAAACTGTAGTATCGTCCCTCCAACTAGTTGTATTCATCCATTTAGTCTTACTGAGTTCCTTCCCCAACAAGCAAACAAAATTAATATATCCAATTTAATTCAAATTAATTTTCATGTCAAGCTTTTTTTCAAGTTTAATAATTGTCTCATCAATGCAGTATGCACTTCAAAAGATAAGGGCTTAGTAAAAATATCAGCTGTCTGATTTTTAGATGAGATCCATTGCAATTTAACCAAACCCCTGGCAATGCACTCCCGAACATAATGTTCCCTAGCGTCAATCATGTGTCTTCATTTACTACTGGTACTCATTTGGGCACTGGCACATGCAGCTTTGTTGTCACACCAGAGTGTCATGGGCAGCATCGAGACATCCAGGATTTCTGAAAGAGTAATGTGTAAACCCACTAACTCTTTGCATGCTTCACTGGTTGCGACATATTGCGCTTGACATGTAGATAAGGCCCGTAGTTTTGTTTGTGAGTTTTCCATGCCACAGTATCTCCAAAAAGCTGTATCACAAATCCGCTGGTAGTGATTGAGTCTTTGCAGTCCGCAAAGCTTGCATCAGAAAAAGCTCTTAATCCATCCAACTTTCCTTCCAATTTTATACCAACTTGTTTGGTGTAAATAAGATATCTCATTACTCTCTCGATCATTCTCCACTCGTTATCGGTGGGATTGATTTGGTGTCTGCTCAGGACACTCACAGCATATGAAATGTCTGGCCGAAGTGTGTTCGTCAGATAGAGTAATGAGCCTATAATTTCTCTGTATGGAGTATTGCTCTTAGTGACTGTTCTTTCGAGATTTCACGGTTGAAATTTTCTTCTCGTTCTTTCCTTTCCCGGTTTGAGACTTGCCCGGTAATTATGGGTGATCTCTGAGGATACATGTTATCGTAACCAAGCATATCGTTCACGTAGAGCAGAAGAATCAGAAACTTGTTCGAGTCGTTCCAGAGAAATAAGCAAGGTTCATTACTGTGTAGTCTCAGACCAAGTCTTCAAGCTGCTCCTGCAAAACGTTCGTACCATAAATAAATAATAATAAATTTCGTACTCAATCTTTCCATTTAAAAATGCAGTTTTTACATCAAGCTGACATGCTTCTAAATTGAGTTTATTTATGATGGCCAGAACTGATCTTGTTACCTACATACGTGACACTGGAGTATATGTTTCATTTATCTCATAAAAGTTTCTGTCTTGAAATCCTCGACTAACTAATCTAGCTTCAAATTTGATTTTTTCATTTTGATCAGTTTTCTTTCTGAGAACCCACCTTGAGTTTGATATTTGGATTTTGTTTTTGAAGCTCTTTTAAGTATTTGAGTGAAGCGTGTCTCATTCGTTATTATCTATCTGAATATCATTTTGAACTTCTATTTTGGCATTAAAAGGTCTGTAACGAAGTGTCATTTCAAAGTTTGGAAGTCGCGAGCTTGATTGATCATCGTTTGACTTTATTGTTTCTGTATCATCTTGTCCAGCTATTTCATGATTATTTTTCTCTAATTGATTGTCCTTTTCTAACTCGTCAGATTCGTCAGTCTGTTTTTGTTCATCGATAACTTGTTTTTCAATCATTTTATTTATTGCATTTCTCGTCATATATCTCGGTTCTTTTGTTACGACATATGCTACGATGTTTCTTTTATTATAATCATTTTTATCCACTTCGAACTCTACCACCCAGTATGGTTTTTCATAGGTGCCAGACACGAAAAGTTCCTTAGAAACAGGGTCGAAGATATTAATCTCTTTGTTATTCAGATAAATGCCAAGTCCCTGATCTAAAAATTTACGCAAAGATAACAGGTTTTCGGAAAGGGATTTTGCACATATTACATTATCTAATGTTAATTGTTTTCCCACATTACTTGAGTTTAAAACTACTTGTCGTACTCCCCCCGATTCAATTGTCGCTGATTCATCTTTATTTGCACATTTAATCTTAATTTGTTTGGACTTATCGAGCTGACTAAAGATCAGTTTAGAATAGGACATGTGCTCTATTGCTCCAGAGTCTGCCAAAAATTCAGTCAATTTATTACAATTTAAGATCTCATCCGAGCCAGACTGGTTTCTTTCAGGGAAATTCTTGCTTAGGTGACCTTCATACCGCCTGCAGTAATAGCACATCTGTCGATTTCTGGTACAGTCCTTTGCATAATGACCCTTATTACCACATTGGAAGCACAGTTAACCAGGGCGAGTGACAGCATAGTTTGCAGCGGCTAGGTTTCTTTCTTGTCGAGCGGGGTTTCCTTCTTGTCGAGCTGGGTTTCTCTCTTGTCGAACTAGTTCGTTTGCAGTTTCCTGCTGGATAATGTATGTTTTTAGCTGATCTATATTTAAAGCATTACCTGTAGAGTTCTTATTCAGAAAGTCAGTTCTACTTATTTCAGACACGTTAGTAGCTATGGCATCAAAGAATGCATCTCTAACCTCTATTACAGTTGGATTCGGGACAGTAATTAAACTATTGTACTGTCTAACAATTTCATCAAACATGTCCCAGAATTCAGAAGCCTTTTCAATTTTAGGATTGTATTTAATTGTGTGCAACTTCTTTCGAACTGAGCTTGTGGTGATATTTAATTCACTTGATTTTAGTTCTTTGATTTTGCTGAGAAACTCTACAGGGTCTTTGATGTGGATCATTTTTGCTTGATAGGATTTATCAATTCTATTTATCAACACATTTCTAACTAAAAGTTTGTCCCTTTCTAATTTTTGAATATCAATATCATTAACTTGTATGGGCAACAATACATAATATAAGTTAAGAACCTTCAATTCGGATTCTAAATGATCCATAAATGTCTTTAGACTCATTTTGTTTGTTAATTTTGTTCGTCTTGTTTAATAGAGCTTTGTAACATCTGAGTTATAGTTAGCTCATTTCTCTGTTCATTCGAGCTAGTCCTTCCCAAACGAGCTACAGCTGTTTCCAGATTAGCTATTCTATTTGCAAATGCTCTCCTATTAGCAACATCGACCTCAATCTGCGTATCAATCAAACTGTCCAGGTGTCTATCACCAGCAACTTGGCTCTCCTTATACTGCTTCAGTATAAACTGAGTTTTTTTCAACTGTTCAGTCGCATCAGCCAGTTTTTGCTTTAATATATCAGTTTTCCCTTTTTGTTCTGTATTAATTATATCATCATCATTATTGGCCCGCACATTTGCTGTAGTGTTTATCGGGGTTTGCTTACTCAAACATTCTGAATTGTAATTTTTAATTTTACTTCGATTGAAATTTAGTTTTTCAATTTTATTAACAATGGGAGTACTGGTATTTTTACTTGATTGTAACTCTTTCAATCTGTTTAACTCCGCTTTCATTTCTGTCACACCAGACATGATATTGTTAAGATTGATTTCAGCATCATTGTAATTATTATTTTCTTACGAGCTGTGTTCTCCATCCAATTGAGTAGCAGAATTTGTACCATTTCCTTCAAGCTGATCATTTTGCTTTTGCGGTACAATTTCACCAGGGTGAACTAACTTTGAGGAAATTTTACTGGCGTGGTGACGTTCACCATCGACGTTGACTGCTGCCCTCAGAACAGCTTCTCTGGTTTCAGGACTTAATGATTCTATGTCTAAATAAAAAGAAAACACAGAAGTACAAGTCTAAATTATCGAGAACCGCACAGCAAGTTAACAATAATTCAGTGACCTATCATTCAACTACACTAGAACACATAGTGCACCTGATGATAAATTGCACTTGAGAAAACAAACGTAGATATATTTACCTATTTCATGTTCAGATTCATCATTTTTATTAGTCGGACCTACTAACATAAGGACTTGACCTGATCTTATAATCAGGCTGATGTCAGGAGCAGGAGAAGTCATGTTTATGCCTAGTTCTTCGGCCATGGTCCTGAGAAGTATTGTCTGTGTGTTTAAGGCTGAATAGAGAACGGAAGATTTTGAATTTTATCACTCATTCTATCTAATTTTAATCTTATATTCAACAATTTATATCGAATATTGAATATTGCCTATTTGTAAAAGGCACACAGCTGATCCAGTGTATTTTTCCACAATCGAAAACTTATTTGAGAAACATTATCACTGGAACTACGCGCATTTAAAACACAAGGCTGCGAATTTTCAAATTATTTATATCGAAAATCGTATATTTGAAATTAATAATATTCGAACAAATTATTCTCTTTCATAATCAACTTCAAAATTTTATAAAATTATCTCAAACTATTTTGAATAACTCTTAAGTTGTTTTAATTTAACATTATAATTTTTAATGTTTACGAACTTTATATGAGTACATATATAAAATATGAACGGTGCCGTAAAAATGTTTGACTTTCGAACATGGAAGCTAGCATTAATTTATCGCACGAGCTGAGAAAACTATTTGAATGCGCGTGCGCGATCAGAGTTCAACTTCTTCCTCTTTCTCCTTCTATCTAAAATGCACTTTGCGCGCCTTTGAGCACACACAGTTGCTCTCGGCGCCATCTTGGCCACCGGCGAGTTTTCGCCGCATCATGTCCTCTCTCGCAATGTGCTTTGTTTCACGTCCTTCGAACTTTCTCGGCACACTGTTTTTCGGTGTATTTCACTTTTTTTTTTACACCTACTTCTCAAACTGAGCACCTTTGGAATTGGATTGTCTGCTCGCCCTCCCAATGTGGAACCTCCTTCCGCCATCTTGTTAGCAAGAAAATCTCTTCGAGTTTTCATGGGAAAAATCTCGCACCTCCTTTCAGCACACTCTTGAACTTCTCCTTTCAAAATTCTTTAAGAAAAACAAGGCGTTTCCCTCTTCACATACGAAATTTCGAACTTGTCATAAACTTTCAGAATTTCCGAAAATTCGAAAGAAACGACGGATTCCTCAAAATCTCTCACTCCCTGCGCAGTGAAAGGGTGCTGGGCCCATAACCTGCTAAAATGCAGAATTTATGGGCCACCTAGAGTGAGAAGGTTTGAGGTTTTCTTCAATAAAACACCATCTATCCATTATCATAATCACAAGTGTTTATTCCACGAAATTATTTATCTCTAATGAACTTTCGAAACTTACGATCTACTCTATAAATTTTAATAGGTAGAAGAGCAATAGCAACTCTCGTGCGTACACTATGATGGCATGACGAGTACTAAACACTACTCAAACGAAGGACTTGAGGAGAACCAAAAAGGCGCGAGCAGGAGGGTAGAGGGCGCTCTCCCTCTCGTGTCTTCTGCAGCTGACCAGTGCTGCAGACTGACGAGGGCTGATGAGTATAAATTGACAATTTTTTACTGGGTTTTCATTGATTTTGAACGGTGTCATGCAAATCAGTCAATAATTGACTGAGATATCCAATTCAGGTCAAAAAGTCAATTTTCGACAGAATATTTACGTGGTCGTACTTGGCTGTGATTGAGATATTCGAATCTTTTTGTACCTATGTTACTCTGGCTATCATTAGGTGTACTGCAAAAAATCATTCCGATACGTCAATCTTATCTAAAGTTATAGACAAACATAAACAAAAACGTTAATGAAGAATCAATTTTCGATGTAACGTCTTCGAAGTTTTACTTGTTTGTGATTGACAAACGCAAATCTTCATGTGCCGATGTCGCTCCGACTATCATTACCTGTATTTAAAAAAAATTATTTCGATACGTCAATCCTGCCCAAAGTTATAGTGGAACATGGACAACATGTTCAGTTTAAAGCACCTTAATAGTCAAACAATTTTTACTTTAAACTTGCGAAATTGTAGAATATTAAATTTAAATCCATGAACGCCATAGCATAGGCCATAGAGTGGTTAATAAAAAAACATGCCTCATTGCCCTTAAAGATTCCCATTTAACTAATGTAGTGAAAAGCGTAACTTTTAAAAATGTAGAAATAAGGTTTGAAAACGTAGAATTAAGGTAAAATAAATTTCAATTCCTTATTGGAAACACTTCAACGAATGAGTATTAACAATCACTTTGTAATTTTTACCCTCCTAAAATTTTTATTTATTCACCCTCAAAAATCACCCCCTAGGTAGTGAAATGAGAGTTTTGCAATATTTAGGGCTTCTTTTTTTAGTTAAATTATATACTTATGCCTCAATTTATACTTTCTTTTCATTATGGCTTACACGAAATTCCCTAAACTTAATAGCTTTTATTTTTTAACGAATACCACTTTATTTTCTTTAAAGTCTAATTTTTGTATTTTTCATGACAAATTATTTCCTAGGCATGCGCTCAATACTCTCTTGATATAGAAAATCTTCAATTGTCAATTAGTATAATATCTGAAAATGACTTCTCTAGCTAGCTTTGATCTGCTATGTATTTAGCTTCGAGAGTGGACTCTCTAACCTGTTACTACACGATCAAAGCCTCAGATAAAATCAGGATTTAGACAACTTGAGTAGGCTCCTGCTTCTAATTCTGAGATTATCTCCTTTCAAATATTTTAAATATTTCGAGTGACGTTTACTGATAGGTTCGATTTTCTCTCTGACAACCAACAGCGGTTAGATTTGTAGGACGCATACCCGGTGTCGAGAGTAGAATCTCTAGCCTGTTTGGAAAGGTGCAAAGGAAATTGAATCGAGACACGGTTGCGGGAGTAGACTCCTTGACCTTGGCTCGCTTGTATTTTTTCCGCATCGGACCCTTTCGACTCTCTCGCAGCCTCGACTCCCCACTTACATGTTTTGTATAGGTGAGGGATATCGCGAGTGCGCGATATTCTAGCGCCGGATGCTGGGACTTTCTTACATCCCTGAACTCCAGATGATCTACATGCAGGGGCCATGCCTTTTGTTAGCTTGCAATATATTGGGGTTTATAACCATTTTTTCCCCTAGATCATCACTTATCAATGTGCCATATATTTTGATTATCTTTTAGAATAATTCTTTAAGGTTGTTGCAATCAAGCTTTAACCTAGAAATTAAATAACCCCATTTTACTACATAAATACTAGAATGAAATATTTTTAGATACTAAACGGTACTCTTCTTTTAAATAGAAGTGTGCATGCAGAGGAAAAAACTGTTTAATTCAATAATTTTTGCATGAAATGAAATTTTCGAATGGCAACCTCAGCTAACCTGAATATTCGAAAATTTAATTTTACAAATTGACAAAATTAATACACTAAAAGGTTTTTCCCTTTGTATACACACTTTAATTCAGAAACGGAATACTGTTTATTATTTAAAAAAATTGAAATGCTAGTATTTATTGAGTAAAATGAAGCAATTGAATTTTGAAGTTACATCTTGATTCCAACAGCCTTACTTGTTTAAAAAAAATGTGCATTGTTTGAACAATTTATTTTAACCGAGAAATTACAAAATGATGGCATTTTCTAAATAGGACTAGTTTGAGAATTAATTCAACGAACCAATGTATTTTAAATAACATTTTTCTAATAGCTTGAACAATTTTAATGCGCTTGAATGTATCTTGTAATCCGAGAACTCTTGCATTCATTAATTTTTAAAATAACTATTTATTATCTAAACAATTGGTTTTCAACAAGGAGTTGCAAAATTATGACATTTCTAAAATCGAACGAGTTTCCTAATCAATGTAATAAATCAATGCATTTATTTTAAAAATTCTGTAATTATTTAAACAATCATGAAGTGCTTGTATGTACGTTGAAAGCTGAAAATGCTAGAAAAACGTGGATTTTTCGCTATTTGATTTATTTCATTACTTATTGGATATGTTATTAATATTTATCTACATTAAAAAAAAATTAGTAGTATTGATAAACGATGGAATCTTATATATATATTTACGTTCATATTAAAATAGCCCTTTTTGACTCTTGTCAATGACGGTCAACTTCAAACTGAATTCTATCTGAAGTTGACCCTTATTGATAAGCGACAAAGTGGGCTGTTTTAATATGGACGTATGCATATTGTACGAGTTAATTAAATAAATCAATGTATGTAAAGAGATTTTCAAAATTTTCAAAAATCTTATAATTATTTTGATGTATCTTTGAAGCTGATGACAGATTACAACAAACTATTAATTAAGGATGAATACCAGAAGCAATACCTTTTGCAATTACGAAAGAAGTAGGGAACGGTATACCAAGATCATGGAGAAAAATTGATAGGAGATCTTAGGCATAAATGAAATTATATATTTGATTTTACTATCCAAGATGCTAAATGGAAATATCCAGATATTTAACTCATTGTTGGGCGCATGCGCAGTTCACATTGAGCAGGAAAATGCTGTCGACATGTGTCGATCACTTGATGAAGCTTATTGTCAATGTCGTTTCATGCCATATCTGCGGTGGGAAGGCATGCGCGCTCAATAGCATTTAGTAATAATAAATACATTGGTCACGGAATAAAAAATTATTTTAAGAGTTAATAAAAATATGTGGCACATTGATTAGTGGTGATATTGAAAAAAGGTAAAAAAAATGTAATAAACTACAATGTTTTGCAAAACTGTCATTCTACTACTTGGGAGTGTGAATTGAGGGTGAATAAAAGGGTCTTAGTGGGGTAGAAATTATTAAGTTATTATCGATACGCCTTTCTTGATATGTTTCTAATAATCTTCACATCTTACTTTCACATTTCCAAAAGTAACGCTTTTTACAATGTTAATTAAGTGGAAAATTTGAGAGGCTGTGAGGTATGCCCTTTTATTAGCCAATTGATAAAAATGATAAAAATTTTAAAGTCAATATAAAAATGAAAGCGTGCTTTTCAGCTTGAATAAACGTTCAAAATTAAACACTTTTAAATTAAAAACTTGAAATAATTGAATAAATCCCAATTCGAAGCGTTCGTTATCAAACAACCTGATATTGAGAAAAACTTAGAATTGTGCAATTTTAAAATGAAAGCTATAAAAATGGAGCCATTCTTATTCTAAGGCTTTCCAATTTAATTAATTCCAGTACTAAGCATTTAAAACTGAAAATTAATCAATTTTTCAACCTAAAAGTAAACCGTTTCCAAATTTAGAGAGTTTAAAATTGAAATTTTTTAAATTTGATGTGCTAATAAATTATACAATGTCAAATTTATAGCCTTTAAAATTTAAAAATCACAGCTTTCAAAACGCAAGAATTAAAAGTTTTCATTTCTCTTTTGAAAATGAAGAGCTTTATATTTAAAGCAATGAAAATTTGGCCGATTCAAAATGAGACTTTAAAAATTTTACACATAGAATGGAAACGTTCAAGGCTAAATATTTTTAAATTAAATGTCATAAAAATTAAAAAGTTCGATTGCAAATCTACAAAACTGAACTAACGTTTGAAATTTGCCAAATTAATTTGTGAAAATATAAGAAAATTTTTGCCTTGAAAATATAACTATGCAAGAACTTGTCATTCAAAATTGAATTATTTTAAATTTGTTAGTTTTCTTAATTGAAAATTTCAAACTCAATGCCTATCAAATTATTATTTTTTGAAATAATTATATTGTATAATTAAAAATTAGAACCATAGTAATCTTGTTATATATTTATATATTATTAACTGGCAATGCAATCTTTACCACACTGCGTATAAACCTTCTAGTTAGTAAAATAATCAACGTGTTGCAATTTTGAATATACTGCGTGAGAGATAGTCCTTAATCATGGTCACATCCGCATTTTGGACTTCTTTTCTGAAAATATGTAGCTCACACTGTGTAAAAGCGTAATCCACAAAAAATGCATTGTTTTTCTTATTTTCTAAGCAAACTATTGTCTTTATGTCGGAAATGAGCATAAACTTTTTTACAGAGGAAATGATTATGCATATTTTTCTATAGAACCTCGATTGTGCTAAAATGAGCCGTTTCAGAAATAAACTCAAAAACAGATAATAACTACTATTTTTCAGTATGTCGGCCTTACTTAATCTTCAATCATTATCATATGCATACAGATTGATTGACAGTCTTCAGGACGGGTTTAAGTCAATTTTCAGATTGTTACTAATTTCCCCTTAATCTGTCTTATTTCGTTCTTTGTTATCTGGCATAACGTTTCAGCGAAAAATAATAATTATTATAGACACAAATATGTGGAAACAAACTTGCTCTTATAGGAAATATCACATGCCTTTAATAATTATAGGATTTGGAATCACATGTTAAGGAAAGAATGAATAATCATATTGAAACAACACAAGAGAAGCAAGAGGATCTTATGGACAAAGTACCGGAGCTGCTTAAGAATGCTGTGTTACTACAAAGTGCACCTGTTCCTGCTGATATGCCTACTGTGGAAGGTTAGTGAATGGCACATTACCGTTGTTTAATATTGTGAATTAAAGGCACTTACCGCGTGCACAGTTGCAAAACCTTCCTATCTTTAAACAATAATACTCTCTCGAAAAAAGAAGTTAAGAACAAATTTATATATAATTCTGCCGTATAGGTTAAGAACCTCTTTAAGAGCATGCGTTATGTGAAATGAGATCTCGAGTTTAAAATTTGTTTCTCGGTTGATAAATGTCTGATACAGCGTTCTAAGTCATTTTCCGTATGTGTTTGTGCGTGTGTCGCCCTTTTTGTTAACACGATAACTTAAAGCTGTAGGTAACAATGTCCTACAAAAATAAATAATTTGTCTTCTGAATGTTTCTGGTCATTTTTGATATATTTTTGAAAGCTGATTCCGAATCCGGTAACAAAAATGCTCCATCACGTTAAGTTCTTGAGAAATCGGGGTTAAAGGTTTTTAAAACGCGTTTTGAGCCATATTTGAGTGTCTGCAAAAAATGAACGAGAGGTGATAAAATCTTCCACTTGAACTAAAATTAAAGCTTGAACCTTTGACTCCTCTACTTGTCATTATCTAAGGTAATAGTCAAAGGCTCAAGCCTAAATTTAAGTCCAAGTAGAAGGTTGTATCACCTCTCGTTTATTTTTTACAGACACTCAAATATGGCCAAAAACACGTTTTTTTGGACCCTCTAACCACATTTTTCTCAAAAACTTGCTGTGATGGAACACTTTTGTTACCAGATTCGGAATCAGCGTCCGAAAATATATTTTAAAATGTCCAGAAACATTCCAGAGGCAAAATTTGGTAGGACAATGTAATTGATAAAATTTGCATGGCTTATTTTTACTACTAACATTTCAAAACTGACACAAGGATTTTTTTAAATATTGAATTTTACATTTCTTATGCATTTATAATATTTTGAAAATGAGTCTCTGACAGTAAAGCTTTTTTCATCAACATAATTCAAAGTAGATGCAAGAATATAAAAGACTCCTTAATTCGAGGCGAATCGATTGGCCTTTAATATTGATATATTTTATTGAGTAAGGAACTTATGGTCATTTATAATTAAAAAAATCGGTTTTTTTATAGTAAAACTTTTTTTTGCCTCAACATAATTGAAAGTTGATGCAACAATAGGAAATATTCCTTGATTCTAGACGAGTCATTTGGCCTATAATATGAATACATTTTATAGACAAGTAAGGAAGCTATGGTCATTTATAATATTTGAAAACTTTGTTTTTTACAGTTAAACGTTTTTCATTAACAGAATTCAAAGTTGATTCAAGAATAGAAAGACTCTTTGATTGGAGACTTAAAAAATGATTAATTCTCCTTCTATGAGAAAGCAAATATATTCTCTAATTAATCTTAATGAGGAAGCAAATTGTTAATGAAATGAGCACCATACAATTATAAATACAAAGTGGAAACACCCGAGATCGAATTTACAGCTATTTTGCGGTGTATCACAGCTACATCACTTCAAATTTCAATAACTTACGCACTATTTGCCTTTAATTGTTGAAAAAATACAATTTTCATTAACATCATCAGGTGCGGCTTTTTGAGACGAGTCCAACAATATAAAAATCTCAATTTCGATAGAAAGTTGGGTTAAGGATGTTTGTTCTTGACCTGTAGGGCAGATATGCAATTTTTAATAAGTGATCTTTGGAAGCGTATGAGAAATCGTAGTGAATTTCAACGTTTAGTGAAATGTCAACGGCATCATGTGCGTGTTTCCAATATTTTTCAGGGTACGATTGGAACCGAGGTATCGACTATCATGCTCTTCTTCAGACATACAAGCATTCAGGCTTCCAGGCAACGAACTTTGGTTTAGCTGTAGACGAAATTCGTAAAATGTTAGCGGTACGGAGTACACCACTCACAACAGAACAAGTGGATTCATTTGAGAAAGATGAGTTTATCAAAAGAAAAAGCCCTTGCACTATATTCCTAGGTTATACGTCTAACATGGCCTCATGTGGAGTTAGAGATTGTATAAGATTTCTAGTCCAACATGAATTGGTGTGTAAAACGTTTCACATTAAGAGGAATACAAAGCGTGGAGAAATCGTAGACGTAAGATTAATTAATGCAAGATTAATTAATGTAAAATTAATTAAACAGGTGAATCTTTTTGTCTAGACTTTTGCATATATAATCTAAAGAGTGCAAATATTATTATCGGTACAAAGTATTTTTTCAGAATAATTTTATATTTTTTATGTAGCAATCTAAAAAATTATGCGCCATAATAGACCGTGCGTGCATTTTTCGCCTTGCTTCGAAATCTGTCAGACCGCGGACCGGTGACGCTTCTATTGGCTGTGCAGATGACACAAAGTGGTTCACAGAACCTAAAAATACACGAGAATAAGTATTGCGCAAACTCTGTCAATCCATAGTTTGGCAAGCCTACTGCCTTGCTACAATGCACGCCTTCGAAGCGAGGAGGAACTTTCACGTGCGTATGCCTCTCCTCCTTGCCTTTCGCTCTTCGGTGTAGCTTGTCACCGTGCTGGCTTTGTACCGCCTATAAGTAAAGATATTGTATAAGGCGCATTACTTATTCAGATTATTATGTAAAAAATATAAAGTATTTCTGCAAAAAAACTTTGGATAATCTTGATCTTATGATCTTAAAATTATGTATGTAAAAAACTATACGAAAAGTTTCATCCTTTTGGTCTTTATCTTTCATCTACAACTTCCCTATGCTTCGCATTCCCTTTAAAGTAGATCTACCGGATCGAAACAATTGCGAGTCTCCACTTTCGACCTCAGAGGTAGCAGAATCAATTTCTATCCAACGTTACGATTGATTGTCTGAAATGCTGCGCATATGCACGTATCGATTAACCCTTTACTTTGCCATGTGTCTTTTTTCACACAGTTTTAAATTAATAATTCTTTGAGTATACATTTTTAAACAAACATTAAAATTTCGTGATAATCCTCCCTGATTTCTGTATATATTGGGAAAACTATAACCTGTCAATTAAATACTCAAGTGGTTCGTGGGCTGAGAAAAAGAGGGTACTAGCACCGTACGATATGCTTTGTAGGCGCAACATTAATCTTTATATTAGACGCGACTTCAAAATATGCAAATTTTAGTATTAAAAATTTGAACTTGAAAAACGTTTGGGAATAAAAGGTTTAATTTAGCACAGTGTTGCCATATGAAAATCTTCTAAAACGTAGAAAGAAGAAAATGACAATTAGTGCGAGTTTCAAGTTGAATCATGTCAGAATATGATGAAATCGATCAAGTTTAGAATAAAATAAATCAGTTATAACATCAGAGAAATATTTTAAACCCCCTGCAAACAAGGACTCGCTCTCCCGCTCCCTCTCCAATTCCCCCTCACCCCTTCTCTATCCCCTTCCTCCTCTCTCTATCTTCCCCTCCTTATCTCGCTCTCCTCCTTCTGTCCTGCTCCCCTCTCCCTCCCCCCTCTCTCCATTACGCGTCAACCATCAATAATATGCCCGCTGGAGTCGTTGATATCTCCACACAATCGGCACCTCTATGGTTTATGCCTCGATATTCAAGGCTTCCTCTGAGGACAAGTTCAAGGGCGTGTAATTGACATCTTCTTCACAGATGGTGTTGTAAAACGCAACATCTCGCTCACTGTTAAAATAGTCTCTTAACTGTAAAACTTATTATATACACAGTTGTTTGACGTCTACAACGTCTCTACCCCCTATATGTCGTAGTAGGACTACCCTTTCAATCGAAGAATTACTGTACTGCATTATGTGCTGCGTCATTTCAACGCGGATGATTCTGCTTATCCCTTCAAGATCGGTTTACTACCATTTGATGAACCTAAAAGAGTACGTAAGGACACGGATGGTATGGGTGTTAGTAGCCCTGATTTTATCAGCCGAATTGAGAGAACTCTTCAATTGCAATTATCAATAATAATAATATTAATTGTTATATAATATATTGATATAATATTATTATAACATTAGGCCAAATCCCTTTCGGGGTAGGCGTAGCTCGTTCCGTTCTAGCCTCGTTACACTACCAAGGATCAGGAAATGTATATGGCAAGGGTAAATAAGGGATGTGTCGGAGAAGGAATTAGTTTGTGATCAATCTAGAAGTAGCGTGTTGCTCATTCAAACGACACACTCGTCCAACAACACTGCTTCGACGCGGGTCGTTGATCAATCTCTCTACCAATCACCCCAGGTGAAGAGCTTCACAGATGCAATTGCGACATCAAATCGTCAATGGACAATTCTGGTGTCTTTCAATTCAACTTGAACATGAATAATTAAATTCAATTTCCAATTTCGAAATTGAAGTGTAAAAATTCGCCCATGAATTAAATTTAGCGTCTGAAATTGAAAAGAATTGCAGATATACAATTATAGAACGAATACAACGCTCTGTTGCAGTAAATTTTTTGGTAAGTCAGTGGAGCAGTCTATTGAGAACGACTTATGACTTTTCAATGTGTTCAATTGTGTTCAATGTGTGCAATTTAGTGTGTATTTTTTAAATGTATTTTAATTGGCAAGTATGTTTAAAATTAAGAATTATGATTATTATAAATTACTTTTTAGTTTTCTTAATTGTAAGTATTGTGTCTCGTGTCGCTGGAGTGGCTGAACACTCCAAGTAATACTTTGTCGTTAAACTTGATAATTATCGAATACTCGCGGTTTCGTCAGTGCATTTTTAATTGGATAATTGTTAATAATTCTTGTAAAACCTGGATTTACTGGTTTCAAATGCGATTTATGCTCCATATAGCTATATTGGATACTGATACTTCCAAAGTAGACAGAATGTTTAATTGACAAAGTTGTTATCCAGAAGCATATTATGCTTAAAAAAAGCAAGTCTTCGAGGTTTCTGGATGATTTTTTTTACTTTTATGCTATTTCAGGTTAAGACTGCATTTATTTCTTAAGTATACAAATTTTTTCAATTGAAATCAATTCATAAGACAGCCTTCCTATTCCTTTCAATTTCGAATCGTCATTTTAACATTTCCAATACATTTAAGTTGGAAATTTTTTTGCAGAGCCTTTGCTGTCAAAAACCAAAATGGAATCCTCTCGTTCTAAGCCCACGGTTTGATGTCATTATAAAGTACATTAATAACACTTTTCAAGGCTTTTGCGTCATGTGAAATTTGGGAATAAAAAAATCTAAAGAGTAGGATACTGTTCCTCGCTACTCATTACAAAATGTTTCCGATCCGTTAGGTTGCATCGCATTTTTGCAATTTTGTTTAATGTACACAAATTCTTTCTGTCAATTGTTTCTTTTAGATTGACTGCATTGTAGCGACAGCTGGCGGTGTTGAAGAAGATTTAATAAAATGCTTAGCACCAACATTCCTAGGCGATTTCAATTTAGATGGAAAATATCTTCGAGAGAAGGGAATTAATCGTGTTGGAAATTTATTAATACCCAATAATAATTATTGCCTTTTTGAAGATTGGGTTATTCCAAAACTTGACGCGATGTTGCAGGAACAAGATCAACAGGTATTTTATTACTATTATTATTGTTATTATACCATTAAGCCAAATCCCTTTCGGGGTAAGCGTAACTCGTTCGGTTCTAGCCTCTTCGATGATCATATTTAAGTTTGAGTATTTATGATCAATGCTAAAAATTTATTTAGGTGCTGGAAAAACATGTAATGATGAATTTACAGTGGTGCAATCGAAGTCCAATTAATGAACTCAGGTCACGTGAGTAATTAAGGAAAAGGAGGTAAATTTTAAATGTACAGTCTGAACATCCTGCGGGGGGATGTCAGGCGTCATGTGAGCAAATAAAAATGAAAGAACGTGTAAATAGTAGCTACTGTCCGCACGAAATACGATGTTACGGTTAAACTAAGTTTGGTGTCTGAACTGGCAATGAGGTCAGTTGATTCAGGCCTCCTGTAGGTACCTTTGGGAGTCTGAATTGTTACCACTTGGACCAATCCGTCGGTTCCAGGATTTAATTCCTCGATGCGTGCCAAACTACATTTGACTGGTTGAGTTGTAATTGATGACTGGCATGCTTAAATTTTAGAACACTTTACAAAGAGAGGGTCTTTACCACTCTAAACGAGAACTAGAACGCTGAAGAGGCAAGAAAGAGACACATTTTTGTAAACCTAACCTCAAAATGAAATACGTCACACGTATAATAAGACAAGTGGCGAGTGAGAATACATAATCTAAAATTAACCTCAAAAAGAAATACACAACTCGAGTGAGAAAGGAAGATAGATAAATAAATTAACCACAAGTGCAGGGGAATAATCTACGAAATACATCACACGTATAAGGACAAAATACATAGCCTAAAATTAACCTCAAAAACAAATGCATCACAATACGTATAAGCGGGAAGCACACACTTTTGCATAACCCATAAGCTTCTCGACCAATCACAATCCTCCATTTGATGCATGCGAGAATCACCATGCATCAAATGGAGGACTGTGATTGGTAAAGAAACTTATGCGTTATGCATTATGCGCACGCGAAAGTGCCTGCTTCCCACTATAACTAAACATTGCATAAATTCTTTTCTAATCTACCTTTTGTTTGCTTTTGTGCCTTTCCGTCAACGATAATCACGAACTATGGTAACATCGAGCCAACATACCCACAACGTTTCACTGGTTTCACTTACTTCTGTACTGGCCACGTCATTAGTCAATGCACCGCTCCCACTTGAAAATACACATCGGCAACGTCGCACTACAAACCTTGCACCATTTTTCATTCTCTTCCGTTCGAAACCGTTTAGAGCGGTGCCCCAGAATACCAACAGCGCCCTAGAAATTTTAGTGTTCTAAAAGGCTGCTCTAAAATTTTAGCATGCTAAAGAAGTTGAACAATACTCAAGAATAGCACCCCTGGCGTGTGGCGTTGAGGCAAGCTTCTATTTTGCACAAAACAGTACTTATTTCCTCCAAAGTTATACAAAAGGTCTACTCTAATCGTCCGTCTCATATGGTGCTTTACCGATTTTACCCCGGATTTCCAATTGCTATCAAAGTGAGGTGCATTCGGCGGCATGAAAGACCAAGTTGTCCCTTGGTCGGCCAGGATATCAGCCACTTTGGTGGTTATTCTTGTCGTGCCTTAGGATCGCAGCTCTGTGAACTGGGTCCCTTTATAGCACTTAATTTTTCGTCCTGTCGAGATTCGAAAGTTGTAAAGGCCCGCGTAGTCTACTGCGGTACAAGCGAATGGCCTCGACTCTGAGTGAGACTCTGAGACTCTCTGAGACTCTGGTGTTTGTTTGTAGGACGATCAAATACGATAGTTAATCTCGTTTCGGTAGTATAATTCGATGTTTCTTGTCAAAGCTCAGTAGATAATTCTGAAGACGACCTCCAACTCTGAGGATTCAATTCCCGTCCAGGAAAGGATGCAATTTCAAGAGCTCACTCTTCTTGGATATCTTCTGGTCGTTTTGTAGAGTCATGCATTCTGCCTGATAATGACTAAGCTGAGTGTACCTGAGCTAGAAATTGAGACTCTTTGTCAAATCCTCCGTCGTAAGATAGGGTTCCAATTACATGGAACTGACAGAACATAGTCTATGGAACCTGTATCAGTAAGCTGTCACTCGAATCAGTTTTTGACGGAAAAGGATCGGTTTGGAAGGTTCCGAATTTAAGACAAGGTGGCCAAGTTCACCTTGATGTTCGTCTTTGAAGTTTCTAGAATTTCCTGAGTCTCCTGATCTACAACCTTGATAAGTCGTGTGACTGTCAGAGTCAGTTACTTGGTGGATCAGTCAACCAGTTGGGCCTGAGCCACCAGAGGGATGAATTTTTCAGCTCATTCGAGTCCAAACCTCTAATTGCCCGATCAGCTGGGTTCCATTTCGTAGGAGCATGTCGCCAGACTTGATTCTTAAGAGTATGATGTATTTTCCGCACTCCGTTTGCCACAAAAATCGGCCAGAGAGATGGGTGGCCTTCAAGCCAATCAATGACGATCTGAGTGTTACACGAACAATATTTTGGGACGTCGACGAATCCAAGGTTTAAAGAGAAAGCCTTGAGAAGTTTTGCGAGGAGCTTGGCGCCGCAAAATTCTAATTTCGGTATGGTTACCGTTTTAATTGGGGCTACCTCTGTCTTGGCTACAATCAGCTTTAATAAAAAATGGAATTTTCGTTTCTACAGGTAAGATAGGTCGCAGCTGAGTAGGCTGGCTGTGAGGCGTCAGAGAATCCATGTGATTCCAACGGACCGAAACAGTCAGAGGTTCCAAGCCAACGTGGAATCCTGATTTCTTCTATGGGATCAAACTTTTTGCGAAAGACAGTCTATTCAAATAAAAGAGCCTCAGTCAGCTCTGAATCCCAATCCAATCCAGAAATCCACAAATTCTGAATAAGGACTTCGGCTCTGATGAGCAAAGGAGCCAGTCAGCCCAGTGGATCGAAGAGTTGAGCCTCCTCGGGAGCGGTTGCATTCGTTTGGTGTAAGTCAGATGTTGTAAGTCATTTCAATCCCAAAGTAGAAGCGAATTCTTCAATTTTGAAAGCCATGTCTTGGTACGACTGGGATCCACAAGACTATGAAAGTAACTCAGGTGTATTTGCTGCCCATTTGCTTAAGGTGATTCCTGCCGAGTTGAGAATGGAAATCAGTTCCACCCTTTTGATCTTAGCAGATTGAATTGAGTCACCACTAGTAAAGATGTCGTCAACGTACGTTCTCCTCTCCACTATTTCCAAAACCAATGGAAATCGTTGCTGCTCATCGCTTACCAGTTACTTTAAGGTTCGGATAGCCAAGAATGTATGAGAGACCGTATGAGAGAGTAATTTTGTAGATCCTGTTTTGGTTCTGGTCTCCAAACTGATCTCAAACAGTCCATGTCGTCTACATCTATTTGACGAAACATTTTAACGATCATCGACCGTGAACACGTACTTGAAAAGTCTCTAACTTGTCACAATTAACCAAGTATCCTTTTGAAGCTTCTGTCCTGTATGCATCAAATCATTCAATGATGTTGAATCCGACCAAACAAGAAGACCCAAAGGTGCTCCTTGAAGGATAGGACAGTTTGTTGCTGACAGGCCCATGAAATG
>JAUMHM010000083.1:6265520-6278952 GCA_032362435.1 Melikaiella ostensackeni
GAATAAAGCCAATTTTTCATTCAAAATATCGTTTTTTCATTGTCAGGCCGAAGACTTTTCAGCCCATGTAGTACACTCCTATCTTACCAACAGAAAATTCTCAGTCGAAATAGACCAGACACTATCAGAAGAAAATCAAATTCGAGCCAGTGTGCCCCAAGGCAGCATTCTAGGACCAGTATTCCTTATTATCTACGTAAATGATATCCCTGAGGTCCCCGTAGTTTCAACTGGATTGTATGCGGGGTCGGGGTCATGTCGCGCCTCGATCCTATTATTAATTAGCACTCGAATCTAAAATCTGAATATGGAATCCTTATCTATACAATTTTTATCCAACTTATCATAACTTACGCCTGTACAATCTGGGGAGGTGCGTGAAAATACAACTTTAATCACATTCAGATCATTTAAAACAGATTTCTTCGACGTATCACTGAAACTCCTAGATATACCAAGAATTCTGCCCTTCTCAGAGAATTTCAATTACCATATATTTCAGAGTATATCAGAGATACCGCCACTAAATTTCATGGATCTCCATCATTATCACCTTTTGAACATATAGTGATAGTAGTAATGTGCAAAAAAATTCAATTCGGCTCAGAACCGACATTTCGGCGTGAATCATGAGTCGAATTTTCCAACACCGCACTGAGTGGAATCGGATTTTTCGGTTCGATCACAGCGTGAATCGGTGTCGAATATCCGACACGTGACTCACACGCTGAGTCGAATCGGATTTTTTCGACTTAATTCGTAGCTGAATAGAATCGGATTATAGTCGATTCAATTCGACTCATGCACACATTTGACACCGACTAAAGCTGTGATCGAATCGAAAAAACCCGATTCGACTCAGCGTGTGAGTCATGAGTCGAATTTTCAACACCGACTCAAGCTGTGATCGATTAAAAAAAATGAGTTTTCACCCAAAATTATTTTTCTGAAAATAATTATTTGACATTCGGTGTTTTCTAAACCTCTTTGTAACATATCTTAATTTCTATTTAATCTCAATAAACATCGGCTCATTTGGTTTTTTGAAACATTCTGTACAATTCTACTCGGTGCATTCTGTTGAAAATAATTTGATTATTCAATAAATTCTTAACAAAGTATTTCTATCATACTTCATCGGGTATACAGGTATAAATGTAGAAAATGTTTCACAGAACAAACTGAGCCATTGTTTATTCATATTGAATGAAACTTTTATTTATTGAATAGGGTTGTTGCATGATTTACAACAATAGAATTTCACAATAATATATTACCTGCTCTTGAGATTGGTGAACAAAAAATGTAGTTTAAATGCTTTATTTTTGAGAAAATTGATAAATAAATTAATAATATTCTAAATATTGCAAGGACTGTGCGTTATTGAATCGCTTATAGCCTTCTACCAATTAGTGACTGTACTTCAAAATATACGGATTTATAATAAAATAAAAAAATTGAGACGTCATAAAAATTGGTTTCTCTATGGAAGACACAGAGCGTCTGTGGGAAGGAGAGAGAGGTAGGGCCAAAGGCAAGGGAGGAAGCGAGTGGGAAGAAATGTGATCGGGAGCGGTCTTGACGTAGTGCGAGGAGGGAGTGAGTAGCATACGTTACAGGGCAGAGAGCGTTTAATAGATGGAGTGAAGCAGGAAGCACAGACTTTTGCATTGCGCATAATGCATAACGCAGAAGCTTCTCGACCAATCACAGTCCTCCATTTGATGAATGGTGATTCTCGCATGCATCAAATGGAAGGACTGTGATTGGTCGAAAAGCTTATGCGTTATGCATTATGCGCTATGTACAAGTGTGTGCTTTTCGGTTGAGAGAGGTTGAAATGGGCGAGAGAAAGGAAGAGAGCGAATGGTGACGTCGTGCGCCGTAGTGAATTACGCTAGTGCGGTGCAGGCCGACCAAGCTAATGGGTGCGAGTGAGAGCGATGTGTGACGTCATAGGTATGCAAACCATCTCAGCGGTACGAAATAGACGGTACGTCAGACGATTCGTGAATGAAGGATAAAGGGGTCGTCGTAGCTCGGTTTTTCTAGAAGATCGAGGATCCAGCCGATGACATATATTATGCCAACTGTCTCAGGGGAACGAATTTGATGGTATGCCCACCAATTTGTCAATAAAGGATAAGGGGGTCGTCGTAGCTCGGCTTTCGAGAAGGTCGAGGATCCGGTCGATGACAGATAGTATGCCAGCTGTTTCAAGGGAACAAATTTGATGGTATGCCACAGGGACTATGAGAGAAATTGAGTGGGAGTAGAAAAGACATTGCTTTCTCTCCCCATTTCGGAATATGAACCGAAGCGAGAATTAAATTCAAAGTTCGATTATGGGTTTTTCGAGTAACAGGATTATATTTCCGAGGACAGACTGAGTTACTCGGTACAGGTAGTCTAGTGTTCGTGAGGTCCAAATAATTACCTCGTGTAGAGGGAACGGTCAAGATGAGTGTTCAGATACTTAGGACACTCTTAAGAAAGAGACTGTAGCCAGGCTGAAAAGAGATTCTCGTACCGAGTCTCACCTTCTAAGTTTCATTAGGTATATTAACTCCACAGAGAGACTCTTAAGCGACTCAAGTTCGATGAAATCCCTGGAGGAGCGCAGTTTGCACGTATATTGAGTCTCTCTCTTCGAATATAAATAGAGTTATGTGGTGCCATATTTCCACATTAAGCCATTTCTGAAATAAGATGGTTTGAAGACCCTTCAATATTTTTTCAATACACATTACTGATTTTATCGTCACCTTGACACAGTTTAAAAAAATGCAAAAGTTTTGAAGTCCTTTAATTTTGAAAATATTCAGTTTTAATTTCTAATCGCATATTTTGAAATTTCAATTTTTTCAATACATATTTAATGGCTTGAACAATAACAAACTGAAAGTAAAAATTTTGATGGTAAAGTGCTTTAAATCGATGGTAAACATAAATTTATGACAGATTTCAAGGAATGAACAATAGACCGAATTCATTTCAAATCATCCAGGCCGACGGGTGACCAGTTCAGGATTGGCTTGTCTATGATATATGTTTTTGTACGTGGAAAAAGAGACACGTATATTTTTTTAATCAACATAACATTTTTTAATTTTTAATGAATATTTTCAAATTTTCAAGGTGAAATGAGTTTTTTACAAATTTTACTTTAAAAACAGTGCCACTTTTGCAACTTTTGAGATATTAAGGTTTTTCTCATTTCGGTTTAATCATTTTTTTGCATTCTTTCAAAACCCACAATAATAATAATAATAATAATGATAAATGGTAAATTTATTTGGATTTCCTGAAAAATAGAAGAAAAAAAAATGTTCACGAAAACCCCATCTTTTTTCTGAAATTTTCAGGAGTGATAGGTAATATATAGTCAACTTACCATTTTTAACCCTTAGCTGGCACACATATCTGGACGTAACATAGCTGACATACTGGGGTCAAAATGACCGCAGGCATAAAAATGCTTGCTGCAAAGTGCGAATCGTTTATTTTGATGTGCGAAAAATCCCAAATATTCTCTGATACTCCCTTTCAAAGGTGTCACAGGTTATTCTGTTTAAATTTAATATTTACTATGAAAAAAATGTGGATGAGCAAAAAAAAAATTAAAGAAAATTTGAAAATTGAAAATTCATAATTTGAAAATAATAAGCAACATTTTTAAATCATAAATGGTCTTAAATTAAAATGAAATCAGTTTGGGGTCAATCTGAACCCAGTGTGCCAGCTAAGGGTTGAGCCTGGGGTGTATTTGTATTTCGAGACAAACAAAATTCTATTTTTTCTTATATTATTGTACAATTTCGAATTCGGCATAAACCTGAATAAGGCAGAAATTATACTCATAAAAAAATTCAAGTCGTTTACTAAAACTGCTTCAAAGCATTTCTACTAATCATCAGTAGAAATAAGAAAAGTACTACTCCAAAGTAAAATTGTTACATTAGCAACTTATTACTAATTTATATTAAGGGGTCATTCAAATATTACGTAAGTATAATTTTCCCAATTCTTGACCCTCCATCCCCCTTTGTAAGGATATTTTAACACTATGAATATATGAGTATGAGCACCTATGTAGACCCTGACAAACTGTAGACGTTTCAAATTGAAGAATTTCTAATTGAAGACTTGCAAAAATGGACAATTATACTTCAATCTCTCAAAATGAAATGGTTTCTAATTAAAGCTTTCAAATTTGGCGTCGAAGGATTTGCGTAATAATTCTAAATCGTTAAAATTTTTCATAAGCAACAACTTTTCTACTCTCTGAAATCTTAAACTTGTAAGGGTCAGTGGCAGCATCATGACAGTAGATATAAGCGCTAGTACCGAGTTTCACAATAGAGTTATGCTTGGAGTTATAGACTCTACGTTTCTACAACTAATTCAAGTAGGCATATTTAGAATACTATCAATTTGGGGGTTGAGAATTTCCAGGAAAATGTTAAACATCTATATAATGGGTGGCCAGGACGGTCTCAACTCGACTGCTAATTGTTTCTTATGGTTAAGGGCCTTCGAAATCATCGGAAAATTCTAAATGTAAGACTGAGTCCAAAAGGAGAAGCTATTTTGTCTAGTTTCTTGCATACATAATCTGAAGAGTAACAAGATTTGCGGAACAGGCCGTTTTTTTCGTCAAAAACTCTATTCGTTATGTAATAATCGAAATAAAAAATGCGCCTTTATTGGTGGCATCACGGCCACAATGGTCGCGACGGTATTGGTGTATTCTACTATTTATCTAAAAGAGGACTAGGCAAAACAGTTTTCTTAGTTTCATAACTTATCATGTGTCTTACCGGTCGTGTCGAAGCAAGTGGGAACAAGATTTTGGCAAACCTAAGGACAAAACGATAAACTACCAATAATTCAGATACTCGTTACTACGTGGGAACATTTTATTTCTCAAACAGGATAAACACGAAGTGTCTTCTCACTTCCAGCCTCAAGTAAAATGTATTCGGCCTAAGGACATTTTTTGAGATACACTTTATGTGAAACATAATTAAATGTGCCTATTTATATAGAGCTTGTATATTGTGTTTTACTACAAGCTCCCACTTTACCACTTCGCTGCAGACTTGGCTATGTGGGGTGCAAGGGCTGAGAGGGGTAGACAGCAGTGGGCTCTCTCTCATTCAATCCTACGAAAATCTGAACGACGTCGGTACCATCGGAATCCATTGTAAGTAAACATGGTAGTTTATCGTTTTGTCCTTAGGTTCGCGAAAATCTTGTTCCCACTGGCTTCAACATGACCTGCAAGACACATGATAAATTATGAAACCAAGAAAACTGTTTTACCTAGTCCACTTTTAGATAAATAGTAGAACGCCCCAATACCGTCGCGACCAGTATCGTCGGGGTGCCGCTAATTAAGGCGCATTTTTTATTTCGATTATTACAAAAAAATAGATTTTTTCCGAAAAAACGGCCTGTTCCGCAAATCTGGTTACTCTTCAGATTATGTATGCAAAAAACATTTAGGATATACATTTAGGATTTCCCGATGATTTCGAAGGCCCTTGAGAGCGAATTGAACCAATCAACTGAATCTACAAAATAAGCTTACTGTTGGATTCATGGAAAGTAGAAAACAAATTGATGAGTAGGAATGTCTCTACCAAAGGGATATTTGTACCACGATTTACAGTTCGGTGTTCACAAGTGAAGGAGTAACTTGTCAGGTTCTGGTGCTTCGAAGTGTTATTTTCGGGCTATACGACGTGTGTGTTTCACCATGGATTATTTACCACCAGCACCATCCCCTTCAAGATCAAACCTTTCGGACTCACCGCAAAAAAGAAAAAATACATCTGTTGGACGACGTAGACATTGGGTCAATGAGACGTGGGACATTGGTTTGAAATTGAATCAGGGCCAGGTGCTTTGTTATTTTTAGTAGTTACAATTTGCTTGGTTAGTTCCTTATAGGTTATTTTCTTGAAATTATCAGTACTTGAGATTTTGATATACTCAGAGACAATTTTTTCACATTCAGTGATGCGTTGTGGGTCTGATGGTTCGTCATGTGGTGAAAAATTACTTTCGCAGTTTTCTGTTAGGAGCTTTGATTTATCACTGGGAGGAAAGTGCAAGGGTTTGATTGGGTTTTTCAAGAGAGGGAATATTTGTTTGAGATTTAGTGAGGGCTTTTGTCATGCGCCAGATGAAGTTATATCTGATGTCTAGTTTGGCAAAGTATATTACGAATTTTGATAAGGTCTTCTATCTCAGAGCTGAGGGATGGATCGTATTTATTAAACGTAGTCTGAGGGACTTCAATGTGAATAGCGGCTTTTATGCTACATGTGAGGTCAGTAATGGCTTCATCTATGAGGGTAGTGATTAGAAGAGTGAGTTCAAAATTTGATTCAGATTCTAAGGTCATGGTGAAAGTCTGCCAATTTGCTTTCGCAAAGTTATAGCGAGGTACGTCCGGAGATTTTTCACAGTTAGTGTGGAGACTAAAAAGAATTGGTCGATGGTCCGAGTCTAGTTCGTTTATAGCGACAGTATCGTGGTTGAAGTAGTTATTTTTGTTTATTGCAAAGTCAATGAGGTTCGCTTTATGTTTAGTATTATGGGGAAAGAAGGTATGCGAATCTGGTGCGGAGACAGACGGATTCTTCTCAATTACAAACTTGAAAAGTTGTTTTCCAATTGTGTTTGTCATTCTACTAGTCCAAGCTAGATGTTTGACGTTGGAGTCACCTGCGGCAATAACCGAGGGTGCGAGTTTGAACATTTTTCTGTAGTCATTTTTAATAAAATCGCGAGAGGGGGTCTGGTAAAGAGAGGCGATTGCATATAGATTGCCGTGTATTTTCATTTCTATAGCCGTGGCTTCAAGGGAATCAAGTTTGAGAATTATTAATTCGTGGTGTTCTATATTTTCTTGAATTGAAACTGCTGTTCCCCTGTTAGTGTTGTTTCTATACAGGGGGTCCCAGAACTGAGTGCATTGCACCGTTTCGAACGTTTCGTAGAGTAAAGTTTCGCTGCGCAGACAAATTGTAATGTTGTTTTTATAGAGGTAGGTGGCTAATTCGTGTCTTTTCTCAAGTATTCCCTGAGCGTTCCAAAAAATGATTTAAGAGTTTTACTATTAAGGGTTGCAATTTTGAAGAGCAATTGATAATAAGTTATAATCTCGACTGTTTGCTTGATAGCTTCATTCTTACTTATATTTCCCTCCATTATTTCGGTTGTTAGTCATGGCTTTATTTATAAGGACAACTAGGTCAACTTTAATGTCTTGAGAAGCTGGATTCCGAACAGCAGCAATTATTGGAAGGAAGTTATTCTCTTCAAGGCGATAAGTGTCGGTAGTAGGATTTTCAGCTTGATTTTCAGTCTGTTTTTTAGCTTTTGGCTTAGTGTGTATCTAAGTCAAACATTTTGAGGCAGCTTTAGTGCTGTACAGTGAATTAGTCTGTAAGGGCGGAAAGCTTACGAGGGCTTCTTGTTCTTGAGGGTGGCTCTGACTTGGCGGAATCAGGATGCAAGAGGTTTGCTGGGGATGACATCCTTTAAATTGTTAGCAGGTTTGGAATTAGGAATTTTAGTTGGCTTTCTAGAGGCTTTTTTGAACGCTGCGCAGCCTTTATTGTTAGCTGAGTGATCTTCGCAGCAGTTAGCGCAAGTAACCGGTGTCTGGCGATCTTTTTCGCACTTCCACATTTTCGACATTATCGTCCCCACATTTCAAGCAGCGTGGGGTAGCGTGACACATGTCAGAAACGTGATGAAATCTCTGGCAGTTAAAACACTGAGAGGTTTCTTTTGGTTTGACATAGGGCTCAACGTTAATTTTTATAAAGGTCCAGGGATCGGAATTTGAGCAGATCTTTTGCTTTCGGTGTATTAGGGATCGTAAGTAAAATCATAGACATGGCCTTTTTAGTTTGTCGGTTAAGCATGCGGCAATCCATGGTTATCTTGAACATTTCTTCCTTGAGTTCATCGTAAATTGAGTCTTCTGAGTAAGAAATGGGGATGTTCCTTATAACAAGTTCAACAGGGGGTGCCTCGACATTTTTGTATAGGTAATATTAAAATCCTCGCTTTTCAAGGTTAGTTATGACTGCGCGGTAGTCTTTCAGGTAGGACACGCAAACAGAATAAACATCAGAGCCGATGTTATAGACTATGGGTTTGTATTTAGCAGAAGCTTTGGGTATTTTGTAAAGGACTGTATAGGAATGGCTTTCTTCATAAACGATCACGCTGATTGGGGGTATTTTCTCCGGTGATGCGGTTGATTTTGCGTTTGGCGTGACAGAGTTTGGTTTGAAATTTTTATTAGGCGGGTGGGAAGTGGTCTTGGCGCTGCTCGATGCAGAAAAACATTGATTCGACCCTGATCCTGTTAGACTCCTGCGTTTCCTTGACGAAGAAATGGTTCAGACGTCCACATTGTTAGCACGCCGAAAGACAAACTCGGAATCCCTGACGATTCTTGCCAAAACACACCCTTTTAAAGCAAAAGGCTGCGTGGGAGTCCACGCAGAGAGGGCGGAAACTGGTGCAAGGAAATGCGCCCGTCAAGAATCGCTGGAGTTGCACTTACGGCCCTCATCTACACTAAGGTTCCGCTACTTCGTTGGCGTGACGGAGTGCACGTGTATAAGTGCGCAAGTGTATCCGTACCAGGGTGATGAAGGTGTCTTCCTTTCCCACGATAGGAGTGCTTCAGCCGAACTCTTATTTACTTACTAGTCTCAATAAAAAACATAGCTAATATCTAAAGGGTTGTATAATGAGTAACAGAAAACAACTTTCAAACTTCTTTGACAATAAATGTAACGCTTTTGCGCATGACTGATTAAAATAAACATTAACCTTGTCACAAGAAGAAGCTACTCCCTTTGGAATTTAGTTTGGATTCATACTCCTCCCAGGAATAGGTCATTACTAATTTTGTAATTTGCTAAAGTAATAACATGCGCTTTTCAGCCAATCTCGAGAAAAATGACTTTTAAAAAATCAACGCACGTTACATGGATCAAGATGTGAAGGTCTTTCGACCGCCACTTTTCCCATTGCATATTTTCATTGCAAGTGGCTATTAAATTTATTTAAATTAAGCTAAAATAGTCATTTTTAACCATTTTTTTCAGATGAAAAAATTGGGTTCTTCAACGTTTACCACTTCTACTGCGAGAAAACTTTTTTAATAGAAAATCCTTATTTTTCTTGATGCAATTGAACATTTGTATTTTGCATATAATTATTTTTATATAAAAAAAATTAAATAAATATTCAAATATAAAGAAATAGTAAAATAAATAGATATAAAAATAGAATATAAATGAAAGAAATTTTCTGCTATTGTTAAAATATTGATATTTTTAAATTAGAGTAATTAGTCGTGTTTTATAACACATGAAAACATAGTTAAAATAAATATTGTGGCTTGATTTAAATGAATGTAGTAGTCAATTGCAATAAAAAATTTGAATAAAAACAATTAGCAAAAAATGCAGGCAGCAAGAATCGAGCCCAGACTTTCCGCTTACAAATCTGAAACGCCATCGTCTAATCTAACCGACGGTCGAAAGACCTTCACATCGCGATCCATGAAACCTGCGTGGATTTGTTTGAAGACATTTTTCTCGAGAATGGCTGAAAAGCGCATCTTATTACTTCAGCATAAAACCAGTTTGGTAATTACCCATTTACTGGGAAAAGTATAAATCCAAACAAAATTCCAAAAGGTGTAGCTTTCCCTTGTTAACCCGAATCGAGTGAATGTAGCTTCACGTACGAACGAGAGTACCTGAGATTTCCCTTGACTGCCGAGATTCCCAAGTTGCTGCTCTGGAAATTCAGGATTATCTAAAGGATTTCCTTGCGATTTCTGGAGTCCCATTCACATCATTTCTTAGCGAATAGCACCTCGAGAGCGAGTTCAGAGACAAAAAAATTATAAATTCGTCAATCCATTGACGGATCATCAACTTCAATTTGGAGGTTTTATTTCACTTTGTCAACGCAGTACCCGTAACTCAGACGGCTTTACTATCGAACTGCTTTTTCTCCACACTAAAGTCATTTCTCTCACTTACTTTTACGTCGTCTGTCAACGAGCCTCCAAAGCCGCATTTCCCGCGCGGGTATTGGACAAAGTACCTTTCTTCATTCCTTGAAAAAATGCAACGAAAGCCACTTTTATTTATAAAGGGTTTAATTTTAAGGACCAAATGATACAATTGCGAATTTTAGTCTTCTAAAAGCATCTCAGTTTCCTTTTGAGTAATTAACCTCAATTAACCTTGTAATTAACTGAAGCAGATACAGACAAACGTATCTTTTCTACAAAGAGTCAGAGATATAACATTAATTTTATACCAAAAAAATATAAGAACTGAACAGGACCTCTCGGACGCTGCTGCGTCCGCACCAGTTTCCACACCTGACACCACGTGCAAAAAAAAACTACGTAAAAACGTAGTCCATATCCCTCACAGGCGACGACCCGTCGTATTAGGTGATAGTAACGCCTGCAATTAACAAAGCCAAACAAACCATAGGTCCAGTAGCGAAGCCACTATATCATCCAATAAGGCCAACCCTGGAGTAAATCCAAACTAACCCCTGGTGCCAGATCTTCTCCAGCACCCTGTGGGATATATCCCTCTTGTACAAAATCAAGGCCCTGAGGAAAACATCCTCCTCGTAAATATTCAATCCCTGTGGGAAACTCACCTCTTGGACAAAATCGAGGCCCTGTGAGATATATCCCCCTTGTAAATATTCAACCCCCTGTGGGAAGCCCATCCCTTGGATAACATCAAGGCCCTGTGGAAAATATCCCTCTTGTAAATATTCAACCCCCTGTGGGAAACCCACCCCTTGGACAAAATCAAGGACGTATGGGGAAACTCCGGCTACGTTAATCAGGCACCCTACGCAAATTTACAATCGTTGCAGGCCAACCTCAACGCGATTCCCGTTCTCCCCGGCCACTTCCCGAGTTTCAGGGCCGTGAATACGAAGGTCCTACAGTCTTTCTCATTCAAATGAAACAATACTTTCAAAATCAAAGAACTCCGGCCGAATAACGAATTAACCTCGTAACCCAGGCCATAAAGGAGGCTGCCGCTAGATGGTGGCACATTTATCGTGGCCTTCTCTTGAATGGACTCATTTAGGAGAATTATTTCTACAAAAATACAATACTATACTCCCAAAAAGAAGGAGTCAAAGAGCCCATTTGTCTTTTACCCCAGAAAGAGTATCTACTTTTTCAGCGCCTAGAACCTCATGCCCTCGAAAAAGCTAGGGTCGATAACCTCCTAAAAATGTTGCGTCCCTCAATTCGCCACGGCATTAGAGCTTCCTAACCAGACAATTTTGACAGCCTCATGTCCAGAACGGTAGAGGCTGAGTTCGACGAAGCTGAAACAATCCAAACCTCCAAACGGGTCGCGCGATAGCTCGAGGCCACCAAACAAGTCCCTCAGCGCCAGCTACCGGAGTGTTGGTATTGTCCCGGAAAACATTTCAACCGTAATTTTCTCGAAAAAGACAAACACGAAGTCCCCCCTAGATCAACTAATCCCCCCCCCCCAGTAAAAATGGAGGTGGGGCGCCACCGCCCCCCCATAAGACCCTAAACTACAAGAAGACGCTTCCGGTTTGTACCCAGCTTCCAAATAATTGTTAACAATCAGGAATTACAGGCTCCTCATGGATAACGCTTCAACCGATACTTCCGTACGGTCACAATACTTGACGGGAGCTCTACTCAAAAGAATTAAGCTTTGTCGCAAGAAGGTGGACGTGGCAAAAACCGGGGCTTTCCTCTTGGTCACCAATTATCAGCACGTTCTGCAAAGATTTCAACCGACCGTCATCCCAACTGGAACCCCCACCCAAACTCATTCAGCCCAGCATAAAATCGAGCTTAAGATTACCCAACCTTTTCGACTAGGTCCCTGCCCTTGCTCACAAGAAAAACGTAAGTTAATCTGGAAGCAGGCGCAGCAGATGTTAGCCGATGGCATGATCGAATCCTTCAATTCACCCTAAAATTTCCCAGAAGCTATTGTAATACGTAAAAACGGTAAACCCCGTTTTTGCGTCAACTACCGCTGCTTAAACGCCTCTACTGTCGATACGTCCCAGGAGTTACTACACATACAGGATACCCTCAAAGACTTAGGAAATGCCCACCCCTTTTCTACTATCGACCTCCGTAATAGTTACTGACAAGTCCCAATGGAAACAAACTCGAAAATATATACTGCCTTCACTCTTTCGCGGTACTTATCAACCTATAAATTTAAGGTTATACTGCTCAACCTAAAAAATTCCCCTAGCACGTTCCAATGTCTAATGGCCCAAACCGCTCTCGCTGGATACATCAATAAATTTTTCATAGTGTAACTGGATAATATTATCATCTACTCTCAAACCTGGGAAGAACATCTTCGTTATGTTGACCTGATTTTTGAATGTCTCAATTTACACGGTTTCAAATGCTCGCTGGAAAAAAGCGGCTTCGGAAAATCTTCAACTGATTTCCTCATACACGTTAATACCGCCCCCTCACAACTGACGCAAGTGCCGTAGGGATGGGAGCAGTGACTACCGAACCAAGCCCGACTCTATCAGAAGCATTATCAGTTAAGCCAGCGCCAAATTCTCCCCCACCTAGTCTCGATAAGAAAAAAACGAGCGAGAATGCCTCGCCATCATTTGGGCCCTCAAAAAGTTTGCATCTTATCTACAAGGCAGCCCCTTTGTCCTTAGAATCGATGGCGAAGCAATCGCTTGGCTACATCGCGTTAAAGAGACCCGTGACAAACTCAGGCAATGGGCTTGTCAGCTAGGAATTCAATCTTTCACCGTTGAAAAATGCCTCAGTTAAAGCCTACTCTCTGTGGCCTTAGCCGCAGCTCCCAGATCATAATAATAAAGAGGACCCTTTCATTGATGAACGCCTGCTGCCCCCTGAAAATAAAAATCCGTGTCCAAACAGCCTCCGTAAAAAATCGAGACTTATACGACGAAATTACCGTCGCCCAACGAACCGATGATGATGATATTTCCAAGCTCCTTTCCCAGTGAAAACGACTTACGGAGCTACCGATCCTTAATGAAAGAGAAGCCATCTTTCTCCAGCAGCATTCACTCAACGAAGCTGGTCCCTGGAGAGCCAGCGGAACAACACCCCGCATCTGGCTCCTCCACGTCCCAGATGAAGCTCGGGAGTTGGTGCTTTAGTCGCTGCAAAACACCTAAAATAGGCTCGGATTGTTAAAAAGGCATGAAACTTGGTATATATGTGTTCTTCTTGACATAAAAAAAGTTTAAGGGTAGGGTGCCAACAAATTTTTCCCCAAATAAGAAACAGGCAATTTTTTTGGAAAATCAAGTATTTTTCAAAATAGTGGAGAGAATT
>JAUMHM010000083.1:6279052-6292546 GCA_032362435.1 Melikaiella ostensackeni
AAGGGTGGGTCGAAAAAACCAAATTATGGAAATCGAAATTGGAACTATATGGAAAAGAAGTGTATTAGGACCCTGAAAAATTAAAAAAATTTTGGCACTGATTGACGAAAGCCTTTAACTCGCGCGTTCGCAAAATGTGCTTAAGAAAATCCTTATTTTCATAGTTTTAATATTTTCGAGTATGTCAATTTTTTATGTTTTTTGAGGTCTTAAATGTCCCTTCAATTTTTTCAGCTTTTTTATTAACAATCTGTAGAAGATAATTCATGTTTTATGGACCCCTGTTTTCAAAAAACAATTTTAAAATCTACAAGAATGATAAAAGAATTATTTCATGTATGAAAAGCTTTTCTACTGGTAGAAATGTATTCGAAAAAAAATCGATAAGTCTGAGAAATCATAGGTGTTGGCACAGTAAATTTTTGAAAATTGGAATTTTGTGTTTTTTCAATTATCTTCTTTCAGCTGACTCCACAACATATTTAAAACATCCGAGGGATTTTTACTGATTAAAATAGACTAGGAAAAAAAATTAGAAAGCCTACAGATTCGAAAAAAGGTAGACGGCAGGTTTTAAAAATAATTATTTTTGTATTTTTCGAAATTATTATTGTTTATCTAGCTTTGATAATCTTCTTGAACACTGGAGGGCTTTTGAAAAAGAAAAATACACGAAATTTTCTGTTTTAAATTAAAAGATCTTAAATTGAGTGAGTAAAACGTTTGTCAGCTGTCCTTTTTTCTTCACATTCATGTTTATATCAAGTTGTCAGTTTTGGCAGTTACGATGACTTGTAATTCAAATGTTATAAATACCAAAAAAAGAGAAAGTTTAAAATGTCCATTAGTTGGAATCCCAAGCGACTTAGACTCGCATTTTCTTTCACTCAGGGAAGATGTAAAATATGTCCTTTTTGAGAAGAATCATTTACGACAGGAGAATCAAAAATGTCATACAAAGATGGCCAAGTTGAGTGAGACCTTTGTTACAGTTTCTGAAACATTGAAAAAACTTTGGTTCTCTGCATCGTTGCCAACTATTTCCGAAAATGGTATTCGACAAAAATTTAGAGACTATTTTAAAAAATATCAAACTTTTCTAAAGGTTAAGTCACAAGCAAAAATGTAACTCTTTAAGGAGGATCTTAGAAGTCTGTTTGATATTTGTTCTTGTAAGTGTCCTAGTTTGGATGCATGTTCTTGTAAAAAACCATATAAGAGATCATTCACATATTACGTAACGCATTTTTCTTTCGTTTAAATAAAGACGAGAATGAAATTGCCGTGAAATTAAAAAGGACACAACGATATAAACAATCGAAAAACGTGTTACGTGATATGTGAACGATCCCTAAGGTATCAGAAAGAGAGAAAACTTTGCTTATAGATCAAAGAACAAGCAGAAGAATGTATATTGTTGATGTTGACGATAAAGCTGTCCGGGATCTAGTTGCAAGACCGAATAAGCCGCATTTAAGAAATTCTATTCTCAATGCTGCAAATGAAGAACAGTCTCCATCCTCCTCAACGATGAATGCAGATCACCTAAACTGCGAAAACACTATTGGAGCAGAAAATTTATTTATAGAGCACGACGAACGAACTACTGGCGATGACGATGGTGTCGAAGACGTTGACGATGATCTCGATGACGATGATGATGACGACTTCATTCCTGGACCACGTATTGTTCAACAGTTTGAGCCTACGAGGCAAATGAGTGTGAATTTAAGAACAGTAGCTAAAGCAGTCCGAAAAACGGGAATATCAGTACGAGCTGCATCCCAGGTCACATGTGCTTTGATGAAGGACTTGAAAATTATTTCTAAAGAAGACAATTCCAAATCTGTCGACAAGTGCAAAGTCCAAAGAGCTTTAAAGCGTAGACAAACAGAGTTGCAAGTGACCGATCGTCAGAAAGTAAGAAATTTATCATCTCTATACTTTGATGGAAGGAAAGATGTTACTTTAGTACAAAATAAGAAATATGGCAAATTTTATCGAAGCTCTATAAGGAAATAGCACGTAGTTTTGGTAGAAGAACCTGATGTAAAATACATTGGACACATCGCTCCTGATTCGAGCTTTGCATCATCTATCACAGATGGTATAGATTTTATTTCAATGCTTTTCATATCGAAATCTAATTACGCTTTTTTCAAGAATTTTTGAACACTTTGATTGATTTGGAATAAGGACAGATACTTTATGCGTTGTCGGCTGTGACAGTACAGCTGTTAACACGGGATGCAATGCTGGCATTCTTGTTTCAATCGAGAAACGACTGGATCAACCAGTTCAATGGATTATATACATGCATCATATAAACGAGTTACCACTATGACATCTTTTTATCAGTCTAGACGGTACGACTTCTGGCCCAAACACTTTTACTGGTCTCACTGATAAACAGTTAAAGAATTGTCAACAGCTTCCTACCATTAAGTTCCGTAAAATTGAAACTAAAGTGTCAGAAATCGACTCCAAATCTTTGAATCAGGATCAGGCATATTTACTACTATTGTGTAAGACTGTTATGTCGGGCATATGTCCAGCAGACGTGGATAATAGATGCCCTGGAGAGCTTTGCCACTCAACGTGGGTCACTTTTGCTAGCCGAATTTTGCGTCTGTTCATTGGTACCAAAACACCTTCCGGAAACTTGACGATCTTAGCGAACTTCGTGATGAAGGTTTATGCGTCAATGTGGTTCACGATCAAAACTAATCCGTTGTGTACTCAGGGTGCCAAGCATTTATGGAAGGAGTTGCAACTTTTTCGGTACCTAGATCGAAGCCTAAAGTTAGTCGTTGAGCCGGTATTCCAGCCAGGTGCTTATTTTGTCCACCCTGAAAACCTCCTGCTTACAATGTTAGGAGACGATCAAAAAACAGTTAGAGAACAAGCAGTTCAGCGAATTCTCAACATCCGGCATGAATCTTCTTCAGATCCGCAACGATCACATGGACCTAGAACCTTCAAAATTCCAACCTTGCAGTTCGATGCAACAGATTGTACAAAGATTATCGATTGGAACAAAATCAGTTCGACTGAACCACCTCTAACTCAAAATGTCTTGGAAGACGACCTTGCAAGTGTAGTTGAAAACGGTTTAAGATCAATGCCAAAGATTTGGATACTTCTTTGCCATACTCAATCTGTGGAAGGAATGATCAAGGTTGTAACCGAGGCATCCTCCAAGGTAATAGGCGAAAATCAACGAGACGGCTACATCAGAACGAAATTGCATGCGCAGAGGACAATGCCTTCCTTCAGCTCGAAAAAAATGTGCATCTAAAAATGTTAGTTTTCACAGTTCAGACAATGAAGCCCTCAATTCCAGAGTTCACAAGCTTATTCATTTTTATCAGTAAAATTTCAAACTGCTCGAAAGCAATTTAATAAAGGTAAAAGAATGTTTTATTAAAAGCAGAATTGTGTGCATTATTAAAAGTCAAAAATGTAGAAATAAGTTGTTACAAAATATTCAGCTTACTTATTTCAAAATCTTTTAATTAAAAACAAAAGATTTGGTGTATTTCTGTTTTTCAAAAGCCCTCAGGTGTTCAAGAAGATTATCAAAGCTAGATAAACAAGAATAATTTTAAAAAATACAAAAATTGATTATTTTTAAAACCTGCTGCCTCCCTTTTTTCGATTATTTAGGCTTGCCAATTTTTTTTCTGGTGTATTTTTATCAGTAAAACGCCCTAAGATTTCTTAAATATATTTTAGAGTCAGTTGAAAAAAGATAATAAAAAAACACAAAACTCAAATTTTCAAAAATTTACTGTGCCAACATTTATGATTTCCCAGACTTATCAATTTTTTTTCGAATACATTTCCACCAGTAGGAGCCTTTTATATATGAAATATTTCTTTCACTATTCTTGTAGTTTTAAAAATTCTTTTTTGAAAACACGGGCCCATTAAACATGAATTATCTCCTACAGATTGTTAATACAAAAGCTGAAAAAAATTGGAGGGGCATTTAAGACCTCCAGAAACATGAAAAAAATTGACATACACGAAAATATTAAGACTATGAAAATAAGAATTTTTTTTAAGAACATTTTGCGAACGCGCGAGTTGAAGGCTTTCGTCAATCAGTACCAAAATTTTTTTTAATTTCTTCGTGTCCTAATACACTACTTTTCCATATAGTTCCAATCTCGATTTCCATAATTTGGTTTCTTCGACCAACCCTATTGTACTTTTACCCTCTCGGAAAGCTGCCTGACTCTCTGAGGGTATACATTTTGCCTCTACTTCTTTCTTTAGCCTCTCTCTTAACACTACTGCATACACTTTGTACGCTGGAAAGGGGTCACATTATTGCCTATTTTTTTGAGTGAATATGACCACTCAACAAAATAGGCAACAATGTGACCCAATGTGTTGCCAATTTTGTTGAGTGGTCATATTCACTCAAAAAATAGGCAATAATGTGACCCCTTTCCAGCTCTAAACTTCTCCTTCTTTGCTAGTGTTTCAGTGTGAAACTGAAATGGTTAATGTGCCATATTTTGGAGAGAAAAACTCGTTTCGGGATGATCAAGGATGGAAACGAAAGATAAAAAGAAGTGTTAATCGACGGTGTTAGCAGTTTTGAGGGAAAAAAATCGCTGCTCACGTGATATTGTTTCAAATATTGCTGAAAATGGCAATTTTTCCACTTTTAAGTTAGAATATCTTGAAATCCTGACGTATAGGAAAAATTTGGTCAACGGATTCGTTTTTAGGACATCAAAATCCTTCGGCGTCACCTAGTCCGGTCTTTGGGTACAAATTTTGTCAGCCTGTGTAATTATTATTGCATTTAATGTTTTTTTTCAACAAATAGGACATTTTTATTTTTGTACTTCAACTATTACAATTTTTTAAAGAATGGAGGAATTTTTTGAGATGAGTAAATCGCTCTTTGAATCAATTAATATTTTATCAACTCTATTACTTGTTTATTCTGGAAAGTATGTCGCATCTTAGAACCACATAAATATTTACTTCCTTTAAAAAACTTTTGTTTGTTGCAGAGCAATATTTATTTTACCTTAAAGTACGCTTAATTAAATCAACGAATCTTATACTTCATTCAAAAAAACTTTTACTCATTCCGAGCTATATTTATTTATGTGTAATAATTATTTTATTGAACTTACGCCATACGTCTTTACATTAAGGAATTCACCAATCATATCAAATATGTACATATTTCTTGATCTTTAATCTTAATCATTTCATTCCTTGGATACAAAAAAAAAATTTTTCTTTGAATTGAAGAAATATTTTTGCAGCCAAATTCTATTACATCATTTCTTTGAATCAAAGAAATTTTATTTGATTCAAATACCTTTTTTTTCTCTGTGCAATGGATAAGTCTTGGAAGACTAATCGGATTGGACTGTGCTTTGGCATACGTTTTCAGCGTCCAAAAAGAAAGGACGAGTTTGTTAATCAGCCATTTTTGACCAACGATTCTGGTTTTATCCATCGAAAATGGTTTTAAAAGAAATTCTATTTTACAGGAAAATTATACGAGATACGGAAAAAATGTTTGATGAAAAATTATTTATCTTAAAAATGTCTACAAATTTGCTTCAAAGTATTTTTTCGATCAGAAGCATATTTTTTGTTTCAATCGTGAAAAATGTTGATAAAAACTTAAATTTTTCACTTCTAGGCAAAACTATACGAGGTACGAAAAAAATGTTGAGGGGCAAAATTGTTTATCTCAAAAAGATGTAAAAATTGCCTCAGACTATTTTTTGATTAGATGCATATTTCTTATTTCAGTCGTGAAAAATGTTATTAAAAATAAAAAATTCCACTTTCAGGCAAAACTATACGAGGTACAAAAAAAATGTTGAGAACAAAAATTAATTATCACAAAAAGGTCTGAAATTTTTTCTCAACACTATTTTTTGATGAGACACATATTTCTTCTTTTAATCGTGAAAAATTTTATTAAAAATAAAAAATTCCATTTACAGGAAAAACTATACGAGGTGTAAAAAAAAAATAAGAAAACAAAATTGTTTTTCTCAACAAAATCGACAAATTCTCGGACAAATTTAATTCAGATAATTTTTTTGATGAGACATATAATTTTTGTTTAATCATGAAAAATATTATTAAAAGTAAAAAAATCCATTTCCAGGCAAAACTATACGAGGTACGAAAAAAATGTCAGAAAAAATTGTTCTCAAGAGGATCTACAAACTTAATTGAGATTATTGTTTTGATGAGACATATAGTTTTTGTTTCAATCATGAAAAATTTTATCAAAAGTAAAAAATTCCACTTTCAGACAAAACTATACGAGGTACGAAAAAAATGTCGGAAAGCAAAATTGTTCGTTTCAAAAATATCTAAAAATTTGCCACAATTTATTTTTTGATGAGACGCATAGTTTTTCTTCTAATCGTGGAAAATTATATTAAAAATGAAAAATTCCATTTCTAAGCAAAACTATACGGGATACGAAAAAAATGTTCAAAAAAAATTGTTCTCCTTAAAAGGATCTACAAATTTAATTCAGAAAATTTTTTATGAGACATATAGTTTTTGTCTGCATCATGAGAGATTTTATTGAATTAAAAAAATTCCATTTTATAGTCAAAATATGAGAGATTCGAAAAAATGTTACGAAGTAAAATTGTTTATATCAAAACGATCTACAAATTTCCCTTTGTCCATTTTCTAATAAGACTCATAGTTTTTGTTTTAATCGTAAACAATAAAATAAAAAATAAAAAATAAAAATTCTTTTAAAAAAGAACGAAATAAGATCCAACAAATTGTTTAATGACAAAATTGTTACCGAAACAGGTACAATAAAATGTTTAACGGCAAAATTTTCCACCTCAAACCGGATTCCAGTTAATTAATTAAACTTTACTTTTATCGAATTAAATTTTTTTTAAATAAATACACTTATCTAATTTTGTTTGTTTCCCTCATAAAAAATGTTATTAAAAGTAGAAAATTCCATTTTCCTGTCAAAATATGAATGATTCGAAAAGACGTTACCAAGTAAAATTGTTTATATCAAAGCGATCTACAAAATTTTTTTAGACCATTTTTTGATAAAACGCATAGTTTTTGTTTCAATCGCGAACAATAACATTAAAGATGAAAAATTTAAATTTTTGGAAAAAAACGAAACAGGATACAACAAATTGTTTGATGACAAAATTTTTACCGAAACAGATACAATAAAATGTTTAATGACGAAATTTTCCACCTCCAACCGAAGTCCAGTTAATTGATTAAGCTTCACTTTTATCGAATTAAAAATTTTCAAAAATAAATACACTAACCTAATTTTTTTGTTTTACTCATGAAAAATGTAATTAAAAGCAAAAAATTCTATTTTCCTGTCGAAATATGAATAATTCGAAAAGACATTACCAAGTAAAATTGTTTATATCAAAACGATCTTCAAATTTTCTTTAAATCATTTTTTAATGAAACGCTTAGTTTTTGTTTTAATCGTGAACAATAACGCTAAAAATAAAAAATTTAAATTTTAGAAAAAAAAACGGAACAGGATATAACATATTGTTTAATGACAAATTTTTTATCGAAACCGATACAATAAAATGTTTAACGACAAAACTTTCCACCTCCAACCGAAGTCTAGTTAACTAATTAAACTTTACGTTTATCGAATTGAAAATTGAAAAAAATTTAATAAATACACTTATCTAGTTTTGTTTGCTTTAATCATGAAAAATTTTATCAAAAGTAAAAAGTTCCATTTTCCTGTCAAAATATGAAAGATTCGAAAAAATGTTACGGAGTAAAATTGTTTATATCAAAACGATCTACATATTTTATTCAGACCATTTTTTAATAAAATGCATATTTTTTGTTTTAATTGTGAACAATTACATTAAGAATAAAAAAAATGAAAAAAAAAACGAAACAAGATACAACAAATTATTTATTGACAAAATCTTTATCGAAACAGATACGATCAAATTTTTAACGGCAAAATTTTCCACCTCGAACCGAAGTCCAGTTAATTCATTGAACTATACTTTTATCGAATTTGAAATTTAAAAAATTAAAATGAATGCACTAATTTGATTTTGTTTGTTTTAATCATCAAGAATGTTATTAAAATTTAAAAATTCCACTTTCCAGTCAAAATATGATGCAATAAAATGTTTAACGGCAAAATTTTCTACCTCAAATCGAAGTCCAGTTAATGAATTAAACTCTACTTTTATTAATTTTGAAATTTAAAAAAAATTAAATAAATACATAATCTAATTTGTTAGGTGATAAACATACTTGTTATTAACAATAAAATTCAAGGTGCAGAAATTAATATTTCATAAATTTATTTTAATAGAGTTCAACTTAATATAGAAAATGTTGCGTTTTGGACATACTCTAATCGAGTCTGGAGGGCGAGACACGTGATGAGAATGTTTTCGTAAAAGCCGAGTTTTAACAAAAAAGCCCTAGGCGCACTCAAAATTGCGAGCGAAAGACAGTTTTTTGTAAATTTATTTATTTTTATACAGATATATTACTTTTCGCCGTTTTTACTTCAAATCTGCAAATCTTGATAATATGAAGCAATAAAACACAAAAATTACAAAAAATTTAATCGAGATTCAATTTAAGTATTTGAATGATATATGTATTGTAAATTGAATTTCAGGGTTCATCGTCAAAGGCAATTGTAGCAAAAATTTAATTTTCAAATTAAAATATAAGGAACCATTCGAATTTAAAGAATTTTGAAAGATGCAATTTATTATCTTTTCTATCCACAGAATTGTTTCCAATTACCATAAAAATGATGCGTTCAGAATTTTAGCCATATCGATTATTATCTACCATTTCTGCATTTAAAATTTTCCATTGAATTTATGTGGGGAAAGAGTGGAGAAATCTAAATAAAATTCTCAGTTCTTTTCGAAATATGTTGTTTACCGAAGAACGCAATCTTCTTTTGGAGCAAAGCATGAAATAAACGTAAAGTAAGTACCGCTGTGAAGTACTCTGGATGTATTTATTTGCTCATTTCAAAAGTAATGCTTGGCTTTTCCGTATTGGTTGAAGTTTCATAAATAAGGCATATCTCGAATCAGTATATAGCGTGCCTTTACCACGTCTTCATTAGGAAAGTTTTATAAAACCTATAGTTTTTACACTAAAATATTTATTTTTAAGATTTATTTTCTCCATAGATTTCTTCCGACTGGACGGATATACCGGCTTCAAATAATAGTAAGTACATATACAAATAATAATATGGATTACGAAAATTGCTACTCATATTTCATTTTGGAAATTCAGTGCAAATTACTAAAGCTTATTTTGAACCTTATACTGTCGCCTTTTAAATTATTGAACTCTCGCATTCTGTATTTAAAGATTTTTTTGGAAATGGTGAAGATGCTAATTAATTATGAATATATATGAATTTATTTATGGCTGTTTATATTAGGTAAAACAAAGTTATAGAAATAAGAAACGTGTCGAATAGAAAAGTTTAGAAAAATGACGCAATTGTGTAACATTTTGAACTTTATGGACACAAGAAGAGTATGAAACTTGAGAATAGGCTACGTCACCTCTACCAACATAACGCTTTTACGAGTTGTTGCTTCAAAGTGGAAAAATTGTAATTATTTACACACATCATGTGTTTTACCTTACTTTATTCACATTAAAAACACCGAGAAACACTGGGAAAAGACAATAAATTTCTTTTTTAATCAGGAATTTTACAAATTTTTAGAAGAAAAATCTGTCCAATCACTTGAAATATCACAAATTTCACATCAGATGATATGATGCAATTCAAAATAAGTTCGATTTCAACTTTTTTTCATTATTTAATTCAGTTGTTAACTCTTTCAATTGTAAAATCATTCAGTTCACAATGCATTATTCTAAAATATTTTACTTAAAAAATTTTCCATTTTGGGTTTTCATTTTTAGGCGTACATTTTCAATTAAAAGAATTTTAAAATGCGGTTTTAAAGACTTGAAGAATCAAACACTAAAAGTGTTTGAATTTGAAAATTTTTGATAAGACATTCCTTAAGTTGACCAAATGTAAGTATCAATTAATTAATAATTTTTAAAACTGAACTGTTGATCGAGTCATAAAAATGGAGCAATAATTGATTTTATAAAACGGTTTTGAATCTACTCAGAATGAAGCAATTTACAGATCTTAATTAAGCTGTATCAATTTGGAATTCGGAAATGACAGTGAATTTATTTTTCAACCCGGAATTTTACAAATTTTTATAAAAAAATATATATCCAATTACTTGAAATATCACAAATTTCATGTCAGATGATATAATGCAATTTAAAATAAGTTCGATTTCAACTTTTTTTGAATATGAAGTTCGATTGTTAACTTTTTCAATTATAAAATCATTCAGTTTACAATTCATAATTCTAAAATCTTCTACTTTGAAAATGTAATATTTTAGGTATTCAATTTGAAGCTTTACATTTTTAGTTTAAAGAATTTTAAAATGCAGTTTTGAAGACTTAAACAATTAAAAATTAAAAGCTTTTGAAATTGAAAATTTTTGATAAAAAACATTTTAGATTGATCAACGGTACATATAAATTAACTAACGATTTTTTAAAGTGAATATTAGTTCGAGTATTAAAAATTGAACAATAATTTATTTTACAGGACCATTCTGAGTCTGTTCAAAATTAAACAATTTACAGAATTTAACGTTGAAAATTGAAAAGTGCTAAATTTAAACTTTGAACGTTAGAATGTCAATTGTTCCATTCCTCAAATGCTTAATTTATAAGTGAGAGTGTCAAATTTTGATTTATAAGAAACAAATGAACAATTATCAATTTGAAACGACTAAAAATGAAAATAATCGTGAATTGGAAGGAGAACATTTTTTCATTTTTAAGATTCTTGTTGAGTTGAAGGGGAAAACTTTTTGTTTTGAATCTTTTTTTCTGAATTAAAAGAGTGTAACTATTTACTTTTAACATTCTTGTTGAGTTGGAAGATAGGAAATTTTTGTTTTAATTTTTTGTGAATTCGAAGAGGAATTTTTATTTATTTTTATGATTTTTATCTAGCTGGAAGGGAAAAAATTTTGCCTTTTAAGTTCTTCCACTCTGCAAGCGGCACTTTTTTTGCTTTTATCATTTTTATTGATTATGAAATGAGAGTGAATTTAATTTTTGACCGGGAATTTTACAAATTTTTAGAAGAAAAATCTATCCAATCACTTGAAATATCACAACTTTCTTATCAGATGGTGTAATGCAATTGAAAATAAGTTCGATTTCAACCTTTCTTTGAATATTAAGTTCAATTGTTAACTTTTTCAATTATGAAAACATTCAGTTTAAAATGCGTAATTCTAAAATCTCGTACTTGAAGAATTTTATATTTTAAGAATTCATTTTGAAGCTTACATTTTCAATTCAAAGAATTTTAGAATGCAGTTTCGAAGACTTAAACAATTATAAATCAAAAGCTTTTGAAAGTGAAAATTTTTGATAAAAAACGTTTTAGATTGATCAACTGTAATTATAAATTAACTAATGATTAATTAAATTGAATTGTAGTTCGAGTATTAAAAATTGAACAATAATTGATTTTACAAGATCATTCTGAGTCTGTTCAAAATAAACCAAATTACAGAATTAACGCTGAAAATTAAAAAGTGTAAAATTTAACTTTGAACGTTACAATTTTAATTGTTTCATTTTTTAAATGTTTAATTTGTAAGTGAAAGTGTTAAATTTTGATCATAAATAACAAATGAACAATTATGCATTTGAAGCGACTTAAAACAAAAATAATTCGAATTTCAGGGATTTATGAATAAAAAAAAACATTTCAATTTCACAATTTTTTTTTAAAAGGAAGAGGACAAATTTTGTGAACTGGAAGAACGATAATTTTTTATATTTAAGATTTTTATAGAGTTGGAAGAGACGAGATTTTTTTCTGAATTATAGGAGGGAAATTTTTTCTTCTTAATATTTTTATTGAGTTGAAAGGGGAGAAATTTTTCATTTCAATTTTTTCTGAATTGAAAGAGACACTTTTTCATTTTTAATACTTTTATTGAGTTGGAAGGAAAGAAATTTTGGTTTTAATTTTTTTTTTTAATTGTAAGAGGAACATTTTTTATTTTTATGATTTTTATTGAGTTGCTTTTCTGAATTGGGAGAGGAACATTTTTTTTATTTTTATGATATTCATCGAAATGGTAGGAAATTTTGGTTTTCAAATTTTTCTAAACTGGAAGAGGCACTTTTTTGTTTTTAAGATTTTATCGAGTTAGAAGGCAGGGAATTTTGGTTTTAATTTTTTTCTGAATTGGAAGAGTAACATTTTTTTTTATTTTTATGACTTTTATCGAGTTGGAAGGGAGGATATTTTGGTCTTCAAGTTTTTCTGAACTGGAAGAGGGACATTTTTTTGTTTTTAAGACTTTATGGAGATGGATTTAGTATCGAGTTGAGGGAAAGAAATTTTGCCTTTTAATTTTTTCTTAACAGGAAGAAAGACACATGTTTATCTTCCAGATTTGTATAAATTTGTAGGGACTTAAATTTTTTTGATTTCTTTTCTTTTTGTGAATTCGAAAAGCAAAGCTTTTTTCAGCGTCTTTATTGATCTGGGAGGGGGGGAGTTTTTGTTTTCATTTTTTTTTGGAATTAGAAGAAAGAAATTTTTTTATTTTTATGATTTTTATAGAGTTGGAAGAGACGACATTTTTGTCATTTCTTTTTTTTCTGAATTGAAAGAGGTCATTTTTTCTATTTAACATTTCTATTGAGGTAGAAGAAAGAAAATATTGGTTTTCAATTTTTTCTCAATCGGAAGGGGGAAATTTTTTTGTTTTTAAGATTTTATCGAGTTGAAAGGAGGAAATTTCGGTTTTAATTTTTTTTTGAATTGGAAGAGGAACATTTATTATTATTATGATTTTTCTCGAGTTGGAAGGGAGAAAATTTTGGTTTTGAAATTTTTTCTGAATTGGAAGAGGGTATTTTATTATTCTTAACATTTTTATTGAGGGGACGGGTGGAAAATTTGGTATTTTCATCATACAGGTGAAAGGGGGAAACTTTTTATTTTCAATTTTGTACTGAATTAAAAGATGATGTTTCATTTTTAGCATTTTTATTAATCAGTTTATAAAAGTTTAAAATAATTTGTTTTCGGCTTAATGGCATTTAATTTTTAATTGTTCAATTGAAATTTTTTAAAAGCTTCCATTTTTTACTTGTAAATTGTTGAACGTTTGAATAAAAAATTTGTGAATCAAAAAATCAGAAAGTGTTCAATAAATTTTTATTTCGTATCAAGAAAAAACGATTTTTTTTTATTTGGATGTAGATTTTCTCTGGGTATTCTATTTTGAAATGAAATTATCTGATTGAAGTGTTTTTGTCATGAAAACTATTCTCAGATGTATTATTTGTAATTAGAGAAGAACATAAATATATACATACATA
>JAUMHM010000083.1:6304191-6314271 GCA_032362435.1 Melikaiella ostensackeni
CACTGAGAACATCATGCATTTCAAGCAGCTGTGTAACAAACTCTTAACATCCGAGGAGCAATGCCCACCAATCACTGCCGAAGATGTGAAAGAAGCACTGAGCTGCAAAAGAATTTCTTCGCTGCCGAACCAGATAGTATTAAGAAGTTATGGTGGAAGAAATTGACTTCTACGCATCAAAATCTGGCCCGGATCTTCACTTCATATTTGAAGCCGCAGACGCCCGCTCCGCAGTGGCTGGTATTAGGACGCATATTACATCTATCGAAGAAAGGCGTCTTGTCCAACCCAAGAGTAATTGAACCTGTGTGGAAAGAGATTCACGAACAACGTGGATCGAAAAGAGGCGTAGCAAGTTGTGGGAGAATCTGCTTATCGACAGAAGCGTCTGTAGAGACGCCACAGTCTACAATCGCAATCTGTGGATAGCCTGGATTGATTACCAGAAATTTTTCGATTCAACGTCCCATAGACTTATCATCTGTCTATTGGAAAGCTTGGAGGTTCATCTACACATAGTAGGATGCATAGAGAGATTGATGCCCCTCTGACAAACCAGATTCACCATTTCATCTGGAAAACAGTCTTTCAGGGCAACACCATAAGCCCTCTCCTCTTTTGCATCACACTTTTGCCACTATCTCTTGCACTACCCAATTCTCATGGGTGGCGCTGTGGCGAGACTAATATTCGCGAGCATTTGCGACGACTTTGAGCTCGTGGACAGGAGGACTATTGAACACCATAGCGCTAAAGAGACCTACCTAAACCTAGGCGCGCCCGAGAACCGCATTCAGATTACAACATAAGTGGAGGAGGCTCTACGAAGCAGATGAAAGCGTCTCCTCCGACAGGTTTGGTCTTTCACTCTATTGGCGTTCAACAAGATATCTACGATTAACATGCCTTTCGTCACGGTTCTACTCTATTCATTTAGGGTGATTCCTTGAACGAAGCATGATCTCACGGCCCTCGACGTCGCCACACGTAAGATTATGCAAATACAGAAGAGCTCGCATATCAACTCGTGCGTTTCGCGCTCATACATCCTACGGCGTGAAGTCGGGCGCGAACTTTTGATACCTCGTGCCTTCATAAGCGAAGTATCCTGCGTACAGCTTACATCCTAACAAATGTAAGAGATCCTCTCCTGAGAATGGTCAGGAAACATGAGATGATAGTCAAAGGAGAGCTCCTTTACAAAGCCGTGGAACAGGCGGCCGAGACCCCTAGCCTGGATCTTAACGTCAGAATTGTGGAAAGTGCAATTCTGCATCTGGAGTTTCACTTCTGAAAGCCCGTGTGGAGGAAGCAGAAGTCAACAACTTTCTCGGACAGCTCCATGACTAGAAAATGCATGAAAATTTTCATAAAAATATAAAAGATCAGCCCTTGTCGATGGAACTAGCGTTTTCTTAACTTAAGTCATCTGGATTTGATGCATGACGTGTCATGCACATTCTGAGCACCTATGGCACATACCATCCGGATGTGCCACTCACGCGGAAACGACGTATCTCCACATACAGAACGCGGCCCTGAGAGTGCTTTATAACCATCTTCATCGCTCTTATGATGTTGGCCGCGACCCTACCCTGCCGAACGCTCCGACAGTTATAGAGTCAATTATCGAGAATGAGATGTGCCAAATCTACTGGAACAACAATTTCAAGCCAATAGTCCCTATCGAACACATGAGGCCTGACATCGTACTCCTTAACAAAAAAAAAACCGAACTATGTTTGTGATCGATTCCTCGGCTCAGCCCGACAGCATTATCGCAGTAAAGGAGACGAAAAAGACGGAGATGTATCGGAATCTTATAAGGAAGCTGCCGCAAATGTTCTGAGAATATTTGGTTGGAATGGTTATCCTTGTCATCGGGGCTCTCGGAAGCCATTACAATAAGCCGACTCTTGGCTGCCAAGATTGAGCCGTGTTTTTAGCTTCGGCAATTTGCGCTTGGCAAAGAATAGTTTTTAACTTTGCAAATTTTTTCTTCAGTCTGAAGGTATTTTTCGTAAAATATCAAAACTAAAATTTTCAAATTTGAAAAAAATGCTTCGACAGCGGTACGAAATGCGTGAAAGAACCGAATTTTCCAGTAATACAAGCAGGTGATGTTCTTGAAATCATTACTTGTTGCAATCTACAGATTTCGGGTACATTCTCTTGATATTTTTATTTTTACGGTATAGTCTGCAGAATTTCTGTTTTTTTTTTCACTTGGAAAGGAATGTATTGAATAGTTAGCTTAAAATTAATTTTGAATGTATATATTTCATACTTACAAATAATGAATAATGACAGCAAGGAAATGGACAACTTCATTTTTTTTTGTTTCCTTCGTTATTAGAAGTGAAAATTAATTCTTAGGCAGAAAGGAAAAACTTTTTTCTATATGAACTGACTTTATATCTTTTAGAAACGATTATAAGTGCCAACTTAGCTCAAAAGAATGAAAAACATACAAAATGTTGACCGTTTCTATCTGATGAAATTGCTAAACTCTGTGTCACTTGTGTATGTTACACAAATGTTTTTAAGCATTGACAAGCTCATAAATATCGCCGCTCACATATACTTAAGATAAGATAACGTATACTTTTAAAGAAACTGTAGCAAAAATATATATTTTTTCAAAATATCATTTTTAAATATTGCACATATGAGTTCATTTAGAGTTGACCCAGCACTATGTAGTAGATAAATTATTGTTCACTTGATTTGAAATAATACTTGAATGTGCATGTCGTCTATTTAAAGTTATTTTAGAATAGATCATATGATATAAAAAGAACAGTGGCAAATTACTGTACAGCAAGACCTAGCATTGTAGTGGAGCCTCCTCCTGCGAAGGGGCCTCCTAAGCTGAGCAGAAAAAATCTATTTATGCTTTGATTTTTAATTTATTGGAAGATTTCGTTCACTACTTAGCGATTTATAATTCGGTATTTTTTATAATAGGGCCATTCTTTGTATTATTTGAACTGCTCTCCTTTTTCAAAGTGGCTTGCTAAAAAATTTTGTAGGCGGGCCTCCACGTTTTTAGTTACGCCACTGGAACTAAAGTTTTTGTTACCAACTGTTTCAAATTTTTTTAGATCATTTGTAAAATCCCATCAAACAACTTAAATTGTATACATGATCAAACACCTAGTTCTTTTTCCTCTCGGTAAACTTTCTTATCAAATGTATTGCGTTCTAATGAAAAATATTTCAAATAAATACTTTTAAAGTGAAGGCAGTGACGTACAAAAGTTAGATAGATATCTGTGAAGATTAAAAGCAACTGTTAGATTGATAACTCTAATTTGAAAAGAGATCCTCAGAATGTCTCCTCTAAAATTTGTTCTTTACAAATTTTCTGTGGTTGCACTACACACCTAGAACAAATTTGGACAATTTCAAAAAAATGTTCAAGCTTTCATCTTGATCACCAAATTTTGTCAATTTTTCTGCAAATATGTCTTACTTTTCTGCAAATTTTTCTCACTGTTTCCACACGATATGCTTTTATTCATTATATCAATCAATTTCAATTAAACAATCAGAAATTATTATATATTAATCATGTAGAATTTTTTTTTTCTAAATGCGATTTCACTATATATTCTAAGAATACACAGGCCTAAAAAATTTAGGATTCCGCCAGACCCAGCTAAGGTAAGATAGGGGTCTATTCGGCCAGTCAAGGCAAGATAGAGATCTATTCGGCCAGTGAAGGCAAGATAGAGGTCTATCCGGCTAGTGAAGGCAAGATTGGGCAAATTATAGCTATGTCTTAACGAGAAAAATCGGATAAAGATTTTAAAAAGCTATTTGAAAGGTGAATAATAGTACTCTGTTATAAAAATGATGCAAATGCTCAAAAAAAGTTGCTATAGATTTCACAGATGGTCAAAAATGTCTGAGGAATGTAGGCCTGTGATATTGTTTATAAAATGTTCAGAAGGTCTTATTGCAGAAAGAAAAATAAATCACGTAGTTACAGATGGTTAGAAACCACAGGATAATTCAGGCCTGCACATTGCCTGTAGCCGAAATCACAACAGGATGGACAGATGCATGTTTTACATTTCTCTACATTGTCTTTGCCTCATGGTTTAACTCGGTGTACTCATAGATCTTGATTGTATAGGTTTACTGCAAGTTCTAGTTCACCGGACAAGCAATTTTGAAGATGTAGACTCAACCTCCATTTTTCTTATGTATCACGATTTCGGGTCGATTGGCTCAGATACGATGATCCGTCTGGATACAGGTATTAACATCCCAGCATAAGATCTAGTCTTCGTGTTCTAAAACGGTCACTAAAATGTATTTATAGAAAGGCAATCATTCAGTTAAGGGTCCTAGGCTTAGGGCCAGTTATTGATGTATAATGTCCGCTACATCACTGTCTATGCTTAGGGATCGAACCCCAAACCTCTAAAATGAAGTCCGAGCTCCGAATAGCCTGACTCACGCAAGCTCTTGAATCATACTCGTATATTATAAAAAGAAAACCTTAGACCTAAGATGTAACAGCCCAATATGTCTTAGGCATTTTTGGTCTCGAGCTGAAATTTTCATGCTAATCTTTCTACATGTGGATGTCCCGGTATATATCATCAGTCACGGACGCATTTCTATGATGCAGTCAAATGATCTGATGAGAGTAGTATGCCTAATATGACATATTGGTCAGTCTGGTTTCTTTTTTACCACACCAACCACAGACTGAGTTGCAGCCAGGTGCTTGTTGGGGAGACCTACAGCTAAAGGAGGGATCGGAACCGCCGGAAGCTCAGTGAAAGTACAAAAATATTCCCAGAGGTACCGGCTTGGGGATCGTACCTCGGACCTGTAACGTGAAGACAGAGCGCCTAATCGCTTGAGTCAATGAGGGCCACCATATATTATGATCATTATTGGCTCACGTTCTCCTCCAGGTACTCATGACCTAATACTTCGCATCTAAACTCGTTCGCGAATGCGACAAGAGCTTAGTAGATTCGTTGGTGTCAGTCTCTGTTTGGAAATTTATCTCGCTTGCGCATTAGTCAATTTTTCCCTTGTCCTGTCACAAAAAAGTGTATTTGATGACATGGCATGGCTCTTGAATCTATTGCAAATATTAGAGCACTCCCGTTTCAAACTATAACGAATCCGACGCGGGATGATCCTCGGCCCGGGGATGCGGCAATGCCCATTCTTACCAGGCTCCTCTTCCCTACTTTCGCTCATCACGTACATCGGAGAATCTGTTTACGGGGGTCCGGAATTCACACTGAAGAGCCCATTTTCAGGAATCCGATCATTTATATCCATGCTCAAGCAGGCGGAGGATCATATAGCTCCCGAGTTCACGTAGAACAGAAAACAGAAAAACTCAAAAATAAAAAAAATATAATGTAGCATAATAGTATCATTTGCTGTGTACGCGGGATGGTATTTATTACAAAAGAGGATTAGCCGCTATTGTTGTTAACGCTCAGAAAAAATAGGACAACGTGGCAGGTATTCTGCAATATCGCCTTCTGTATAAGATGTAAGAATTTTCCCACTCACATGTCTTCCAAGTGACGGGCGCACCTTGCATGAACGTTTCCTGCGGAGGGGATTACGATCGGTGGATTATTGATGTTGTTTAAGGAAACGCTCATGTCAATAATTCTGACGTGTTGATTACGTTTGTTCCACCAGAGGAAGTCCATTCGATTATGTCTGACTAGATGGTCTATCAGGATAGGCATGTCCCAGTAGAGGAGACGATGTTCATTTTCTAATACTCTTACTCTGAAGTATTCAAAGAGGGCTTACGTTCCTCTAGCAAGCCAAGATTCAAGACAATTTGTTGTTGGATAATCCCAGTAGCATCAATATGCCTGTGAGTCTATTCCTGAGGAGCAAGAATCGTACAACCATCAATAATGTTCTCAATTGTCTGATTTTGATTTTCACAAAGAAGGTATTGTTATTAACCGCCTCAATACCGAGGATGCATGAGGTCGTTCCTCGTATTGATTACCCCATCCTGCATGGCCATAACGAACCCTTCCGTTTTCGGAAAAAATTCTCCCCGCCTCAGTCAGAGGTTTGAAGCTTCACTATTCACGCAGGAAAGATCATAAGTATGAGGAAACAAATACATTATACAGGTCTACTCTATAGATGTAATCGTAAAGCAGGATGTCCTTTCGTCATACATTCCTTGTTCGGACATTTTCAAGCGAATGGTTCTTTTTAGAGCCCTAAGGACAGTTCTTGAACACGAGACTAACTAGGATATGGATGGACAAGGTGTTAATCGCCTTGGTGGTGTTTCTAGGACTGCAACCGGTTTCCAGAATCAAACCCAGACATCCTGAAAAAAAATTCCCAAGTGCCTCTTTTATTACTAACCCAACAATAATAATCAACAACCCCTGAAATTGACGCCTAGCTCATTAATTCAAAAATTGCCAAAGTGTCTTCATCTAAAACAGCCATAAAATTTCTTAAATGAAAATATTTACACAGGTCACTTTCGAAAAACTGCAGATTATTTTCACAACCGCACAATAATACTGAACAATCTCCCAAAAAAACCTTAGTTTTGAGATGAAACAACCATATCATTTTTAATTTGAAAATAGTCACACACGTTACCTTTAGAAAACTCCATGCTATGTTCTCAACCCAACAGTAATATTCATCAGCCCCTCAAATCCACCCGTAATTCCTTTAACCAAAAATTTCCAACGTGTCTTTATGTAAAACAGACATAAAATTTTTTGAATGAAAATAGTCACAAAGGTCGCTTTCAGAACACTGCAGATTAGGTTCTCAATCCCACAAAGATATTCAACCCCCCCCCCCCCCCTCACACACATACGCACACATCCGGATACTTGTCTGAAACATTGTATTAGACATTTTTTAATTGAGGAAAGTTTAATTAAATTAATTAAATTTTTTTCGCAATTAATACTATTTCAAAGATTCCTCTACGAGGAATAAAAGCCGCTGCAAAATATCGAGAAATGGAAAAGGAACTGTTTGTAGAATTCTTGAAAAAAAATGTTGCTCTTTGACTATTTTGTGTATCTCGAATATTGAAAAAATACCGAAACTTTCCATTATCGAAAAACTGTCGCCATACTGAAAATTTTCAACTTTTTTATTTTTTCCGGATATCAAAGTAGTCAGAAACCCCTATCCGAATCAAAAAGAAAATGGCAATCATCCTAATTACTTCTCAGAAGACAGGATTTGAAAGAATGTCCCCTTTTTTTAGAAAAGGAAATTAGAACTTTGGCATCCGCTCCATGAAATTTATTTCATTAATAGTTTTGTTCAATTATCAAGCTTACAGGAAAACTTCAAAGAAAATGCATCTTTGAAGAAATTGAGTCATTAAAAAAAAATTCTAATTGAATAAGCTTGAACAACTGTTCAAGTACAAAGTATATATTATTTTCTCTGAATAGAATAATTTTCATTTGACAAAATTCAAAATCAAACAAATTTGATTTGAAGTCTTCGGAAATGAACAGTTTCAAATTTTAATCGTTAGCAATTTAAAAAGATTTAACTTTATCAAAATTGGGAAATATAGTATGCAATCCAAAGGTGTTCGAAATTGAGCAGTAATTTTCAATTTGAGCAATTCCATCTGAAATAACATCAAACTTGATCTTTTTCTAATGAGAAAATTACGAATTGAAATTTTTTACAATGGCACTATTATTATTTTATAAGGTTACGATTTTTAAAAAATTGTATAATTTAGCGCCAAGTTAAAAATTGTTTCAGCGCATGACATTGAATTTCATTAAAAAAACAGGCGTAATCTCCATATTAGAATCGGACAGGTACACAATAAATAAAATTTATATGTTTGTTCATTATCTATCTTGATCTCGTCTTGAAAAAGTAAGACACCTTGTGAATTGTGTAAAGCTGTATGATTTATCAAATTTGTTTCGAAATATTAACGACAGTCACAGAAGAACACGTTTTATGTTGAAAGACGATGTTTCATATTTGAAGACTTGGAGAAATTTTCAGTATTTTGGAAAAATCAGTTTCTAAAAATTTTGTTATTTGTTTAAAGTTTCGCATGAGAACTGATTTTTTTATATTCTTGAATGTCCGTTCCATCTAAGAATTCAAAAAGTTAAGTTGAGTGATTTGATAGAATTGCTTTTTGTCTAATTTCGAAATATTTTCCATATATATTTATATTCTCAGAAAATTTTTGGAGAGTACGATTAGCATTGCAGGAAAAATAAATGCATAAATGGCATGGTAATAAACTAATAGTGTATACGAGTGTAACGACGCTCAAATTGGTACATTTCATTTATAAACTTTTAAATGTTTAAAAAATCATAATTTTCGATGGACAATATTGAGATTAAAATAATTCAAGTTTTGTAGGATACTCACACATTATAGTTAATTAAATTTATTGAATTAAATCGAAATCAAATCCCTACTACTTATTTAGTGTTTGATTTTTGCAGTAGAAGAATTAAAAATGCATGAAAATAATAATTTTATTGCGAATAAAATATACTAACCTACTATAAAACCTCAAAAATTAATTTAGTATGAAATCTGAAAGGTTCAAATTCATATATAACACATTTCCTCATAATAAAAATACGAAACATCATATCAAATATTTCTTTAAAATGTGAAGAAGATAAAAATGAGTACATTACTATCGCAAAATTGGATTTTTTTTCGAAAACTTGAAGGAGTTCCATGTAATTTCAAGTTATTTCAGATACAAAATTTGATTTTTTTTAGCAATATTTTCAGCATTCATATTACTCAACATAAAACACGTGTCAGCTTGATTTTCGTCAGCTGTGTACATAAAAAAGTAGCAAATGAATTTTTTCAGTCTGTTTGTTGTTATCCAATTAACATTATTCATAAAAAAAGTTGAGGGTCGTCCTATACTTCTATAGCAAATGCCCCAAAGACGTTTTAATCTAGTGTAAATATTTTTCACATGACTATCATGCCGCACTTTTTATCTGGTATTTACGCCTTTTCGAGAATGAATTTCTTTCATATTACCATCATTATACATAACTTTATGGAAATTTTTATACTAATTTGAAGAAAGATAATAATTTTATCTTACTTGCTCCATATTTGCCTATAATAATATGCCGTAAGGTACGCCAATTAACGAATAAAATAAGTAAATAAAATATCTTGAATATATTTATTTAAGAAGAATTGGTAATCATTATCGTTATCACTATCATTTGAAATTATTATTGTAAAAAAGTTCGATATATTTTAAGTGATTGTAATTTAAACCAAAACATGCCAAATTAAGCTTCGAATGTCAATAAATTTTAAGCATCCTGTGAAGGAAAATTGTAACTCTTCTCGATTCTTATATAATACTTTTATTGTAATATAATAATAATAATAATAATAATAATAATAATAATATCAAACGAATCACTCTCATATATATGCTTGTTATTTTCAGCAAGAATCGAAACTGGTCTCACTTTTCTTGAAATGAATTTCGTTAAATATTCAAGAAAACTATTTTTTCCAAACTCAAGTTATTTGAATTGAATTACTAGAATAAAGAGGAGAGACCTGATCACTAGGGCGGAATGAAAATGATGAATTTAATCCAACCCTTTGAGACGAAGGAGAAAAAAATTGGGGGTTGGCATCCGAAAAAAGTAAAAAGAAAAAATTGAAATCGAATATCTTCTGTCCGGTTTTTGGATCTGAAAATTCAAACTTTTCAAAAATCGAAAAAATTTTCCATTGACTAAAAGATTATGGAAAATTTTGTGTATACACAATTCAACTAGTGAAAAGCAATAAAAACTTATAAATTAGGAATAAATCTGCACTACAATCCACCGTTAGTTCTTTTAAAGAAAAATTTCCAAACTGTCTTCAGCCAGAACAGCCATACAATTTTCAGAATGAAAATAGCTGTACAGATCACTTTCAAATAACTCCAGATTATGTTCCCAGCCATCCTATTCCGCATCCTAATCTACTTATGCTATTACATAACTTGTCCTTACAAATCTTTACGCTTCTAATCTAAGTGACTTTCGT
>JAUMHM010000083.1:6314371-6328803 GCA_032362435.1 Melikaiella ostensackeni
TGCATATGATAAAATATTAAGAGTAAAATACTGATTTAAAATGCCTTGAGGTCCTTTAAAATATTCGGAAATACTTTAAAATTCCGGTAAATCGCTTAAAAAGCTACAAAATCCTCTAAAATCAGTGGATGTTCTTTGGAATCTTTTAAAATGTCGTAAAATATTTTTAAATCATCCCATGAATTCATCGGCTTATGTTTTGCATTATCACCAGAAATTGTGCTCTTATTACACTGCAGCCCCGCTATAGAGACCGTCTCGGGGGTACCCTCAATGGCCATCGTTCTATCTCGGGACTCTCCAAACCATAAATAATCAGGGCCATGTGAACCATTTCTGTTGGAGTTTTGTCTTAAATAATTTTTTTTTGTATTTTTGCCATTTTGGTTTTATAATATGATAATGAAAGTGAAAATGTTTGTGCTCGAAAATAAATCTTTATCAAAGCACTAATTTTTAAGTATGTACGTACATATATCAGGGTGGCCATTTTAATCAAGGAAAAAAATTCCTGGCCATTTCCCGGTTTTTTCTCAGCTCCCAAACATTTTTTACGGTCAATAAAATTGGAAAATTCAAACTCTGCAGCTAAAGATTTTTCCATTTGAAGTAATAAAAAAAAGTACAAATTGAAGCACTCAAAGTGGAACCCTTGAATTTTATGAGTCTGAAGTTACCAACGTTTACAAAAAACGACGAAAACAGAAAATGAAATTTTTGAAAAGTCAAAATTTTTAAACTGATTACGGCAGCATTTCATGCCAAAACTACCCCAAAAAAGTTTTATCCCTTTAGTACATGTAGAACCATACCCTAATTCACCCCTGAAGATTCAACAATTCAGTAAAGATAGACCAACTTGAAAAAACAAAATTTTTTCACTGATTATGGAAAAATTTCAAGCCAAAAGTACCTGAGAAGTTTCATCCCTCTAGCGCATGCGAAACCTTTCCTTAATTCACCTCTAAAGTTTTAAAAATTCAGTAAAAATACACCAATTTGAAAAGACAAAATTTTTTTTACTGTGTATGGTAGCATTTCATGCAAAAAGTATTTCGAGAAAGTTTCATCGCTCTAGTGCCTGTGTAACCCTCCCTTAACTCACCCCTAAAGTTTCAAAAATTCAGTAAAAATACATTAATTTAAAAAGTCAAATTTTTTTACTGATTATGGCAGAATTTCATGCCAAAAGTACACCAAAAAAGTTTCATTCCTCTAGCACATGTGGAAACCTTTCTTAATTCACCCCTAAAGTTTCCAAAATTCAGTAAAAATACACTAATTTCAAGTCATAATTTTTTCACTGATTATGGCAGAATTTCATGCCAAAAGTACCTGAAAAAAGTTTGATCTCTCTAGCGCATGAGGAACCCTCCCTTAATTCACCCCTCAAGTTTTAAAAATTCAGTAAAAGTACACTAATTTGAAAAGTCAAAATTTGTTCACTGATTATGGAAGAATTTCATGCCAAAAGTATCTGAAAAAAGTTTAATCGCTCTATCACTTGTGAAACCCTCCCTTAATTCAACCCTAAATTTCAACAATTCAGTAAAAATACACTGATTTGAAAAGTCAAAATGTTTTCGCCAATTACGGCAGCATTTCATGCCAAAAGTATTTTGCGAAAGTTTCATTGCTCCAGCGCATGTGGAACCCTCCCTTAATCCATCCTTCAAGTTTCAAAAATTCAGTAAAATTACACTAATTAGAAAATTCAGAATGTTTTCACTGCTTATGGCGACATTTCATACCGAAAGTATTCCAGAAAAGTTTCAAATCTGCAGCACATGTGGAACCCTCCCTTAATTCACCCCTAAAGTTTTAAAATTTCAGTAAAAATACACTAATTAGAAAAGTCAAAATTTTTTCACTGCTTATGGCGAAATTTCATGCCAAAAGTACTCCAAAAAAGTTTCATCCCTATAGTACCTATAGCACCTATGGAACCTTCCCTTTAATTCACCCCTCAAGTTTAAAAAATTCAGTAAATATACACTAATTTGAAAAGTCAAAATTTTTTCACTGATTATGGTAACATTTCATGCCAAAAGTATTCCGAGAAAGTTTCATCGCTCTGGCGCATGTGGAACCCTCCTTTAATCCAGCCTTAAAGTTTCCAAAAAACGAAAAAACGAAAAATAAAATTTTTGAAAAGTCAAAATTTTTTCTCTGATTTTCGCAGAATTTTATGCCAAAAGTACACCAAAAAAGTTTCATCCCTCTAGCACATGTGGAACCCTCCATTATTCCACCCCTAAAGTTTCAAAAAGTCAGTGAAAATACACTAATTTCAAAAGTCAAAATTTTTTCACTGATTATGGCAAAGTTAATGCCGAAAGTACCTGAAAAAAGTTTAATCCCTCTAGCACATGTGGAACACTTTTCAAAAAATTTATTTTCTGTTTTATTCGTTTTTTGGAAATTTCAGAGTGGATTGGGGGAGGGTTTCACATGCACTAAAGAGATGAGACTTTTTTAGGATTATTTTGGCATGAAATACTGCCATAATCACTAAAAACATTTTGACTTTTCAAAAATCTTATTTTTTGTTTTTTTCGTTTTTAGAAAAGTTTAAGGTGGATTAAGGGATGGTTCTACATGCGCTAGAGCGATGAAGCTTTCTCGAAAGACTTTTGGCATGAAATTCTGCCATAATCAGTGAAAAAATTTTGACTTTTCAAATTAGTGTATTTTTATCAAATTGTTTAAACTATAGGGGTGGATTAAGGGAGGGTATCACATGCGCTAGAGCGATGAGACTTTTTTGAAATACTTTTGGCATGAAATTTTGCCATAAACAATGAAAAAATTTTGACTTTTCTAATTAGTGTATTTTTACTGCATTTTTGAAACTTTTGGGGAGAATTAAGGGAGGGTCCTACATGTGCTAGAGGAATAAAACTTCTTTCAGGTACTTTTGGCATGAAATTTTACCATAATCAGTGAAAAAATTTTGACTTTTCTAATTAATAAATTTTTACTGAATTTTTGAAACTTTAGGGGTGAATTAAGGTAGGGTTCCACATGTGCTAGAGGGATAAAACTTTTTTGGTGTACTTTTGGCATGAAATCTTGCCATAATCAGTGAAAAAATTTGACTTCTTAAATCAGTGTATTTTTATTGAATTTTTGAAACTTTAGGGGTGAATCAAGGCAGGGTCCCACATACACTAGAGAGACTAAACTTTTTACATTCTCATCAGAGAATGTATTAGATTTGTGTAAAATTTGACGCCCCCGTTTTTGTCAAATGTTCACGTTTTGAGACCCCCTGAACCCGGAAAACATGTTTTTACGAATGTGTCTGCCTGTGTGTATGTGTGTGTGTCTGTAGATTTTTAGTTGTGAGCACGATAACTTTCGAAAGAATTGATCGATTGGATTGGCTTTTGGTAAACTCTTTGAGTGTCCTGAAATGAAGGCCATGTTCGTTAGCCAGCCATGTTGGACAAAAATTCAAAAAGCGGGAGCATTTAAAAAATTTTTGACACTACTTTTTTTCAAATTTACAAATTCTATGTACGAATATTCATACCTGTAGTACTCAAAAAGTCGAACAATTCATCCTCATGACTTTTTCCGCTAAAAAGAAAATTGTGAGAGTTACAGCATTTCCAATATTTAAAAAAAAACGAAAATAAGAATTTCAAGCCATCAATGCACGATATGAAAAAAAGTCAAGAGGAAAAAAACGTTTCTTTTTAGAAGTCCTACAAGATTGTCATAACAACTTTTTGAATTTTTTTGAAAAATCGAAAATTTAAATTTTGAGCTACATAACGCGGAATACAAAAGAAAGTTGAGATATCAAAATTGTTGCTTTTACGAAGACCTGTAAACTTGCTTCTAAATATTTTCTGGTGGGAGGCATGGTTTGTATTTTAAGTATAGAAAATAGTATTGGAATATTTTTATTTTTAATTTTGAGCCAAACGACGCGAGATGAGAAAAAAATAGTCAAAAAAGTAAAATTTGTTTAACAGGTCAAATAAAATGGCTGTTAAACACTTCTTTATAGGATCAATCGTAAATAAAAATAATTTTTTTAATCGTCTTTTGAACTATTTATTTGTATATATTATACGGTGAGCGCAGAAAATCGAGCGTAAAGCCCGAATATTATGATGAAAATGTATTCTTCAAGAAACTGCTGACAGGGCGTTAATACATGAGATCCAACTCGCTCACGTGCCTCCAACTCAAGTCATAAGACTATAAAATATTTAAATTTTTAGCAAACAACTTTGGGAAAAATGAATTGGATTTCAAATTTCTAGATTAATAAAAAACTCATGATTTCAGGTAAATCTGGTTTCGAACCCAGAGTTCAGTTTGAGTAGCAATAAGTAGTGCAGGAGAATGTCATGAATGAGACAGAATAAGAGAAAATGCACAACTTTGGCAGGAATAGTCCGATTTTAATTAAACTCAAACGGCAAACAACATGCAAAATTTCAGATATGACCAATGGGTTAATTTTAATAGATTCCAAATAGGGATGAAACACTTGACCCGTAATTTATTTCAGAACTGGAATTCGTTGAAAATAACTTCCATTCAAAATGAAGAAATAAATTGCGAATGCTCTAAGCTCAAAACAATTCAGCAGAATTCCAAACTATTGGCAACATTCTGCCCAATTCTGAAAAAGAGAACAAAGAAATTTTCGCCACAATCATTGTCAGCAATTACAAAATTGAAGGTGACTGACCCGACTCAGGCCACTTAAATCTTGCTGTCATTGCAAGAAAATCGGCATGGTAACAGTCGCCATCGAAATCATGCAATCCTCTGACCAATCAAAGTTTTCCACCTCAAATTCCTCCCACCATTTTCACCCTGCGATGCACCATCGCATCGATGCGCATCGACCAGAAATCAATTTTGCAGTTTAACAGGGATCTTAATTCGATTGAGATAACTCCGGGAATTCTTACCTTCCCTACTCGCCCGTCCGCGGTTCGGAACTATAATACTTACGCGCAATGCTTCAAATCGAAGTCCCGGATTCAAACAAGAATTAGGATTTTAGAGTTTTAAACGTAGCCTAAAATCTAATAGCTTGTTCCGGGGAAGTGTAAAGAGATCTTGTCATGGGGTCGTGAAAAGACCAATTGGGCGGATGTAAATAAACATTCCTCCGACGGGTTAAGTTAAAGAGAAAAATTGTTAACAACGGTTATCCAGGCAAGGAAGAACTAATTTTCAAAATCGAATCTCAAAACGATTAGGAAAACTAATTCTGTGCTACTAAATCACTTCACTGGGATGTAACAGCGAATAAAGGGTTAGAATTTAAACGCCCTCTCCCCCTTTTGGTTAGAAGCAGTTCTTCGTTATAACTCAGTGTGGTAATTTCAGAAAAATATAGCATTGTGAGTGCGCGTGCAATACACAAGTGCCGCAAGAATAGAGGACTAGAGTTGCTCTACTAAGCAACGGCCGATATTCAAAAATCAAATTTAGCCCTATTAAGAGGAGCAGAAAATTAACAGAAAGTTGTCTCTACGAACCTCTGCTCTTCCTATTTGGTAGAATTAGGATTAGGATTACAAGTACAAGGTAAGGTTAGAATGTATCGATTCAATTGTAATTTTGATATCTTCTGCATGTAAAATTGTGAGTGCTGAGCAAGTACAATTAATGAGCTCAAAGTGTACGGAATTGGTTAGAGCGGTTTTCTTGTTTTGAAATAAACATTTTACCTAGAATAAACATTTTACCTAAATTGGAAGTCCTGGAGTTGAAATATTAAAGATGATCTGTAATCTTTACCATTGATTTTTAATCCTTCCCCAATAAGGTACAAAATTTTTCAGTACGAAGAAATTGATAAACGATCCCATAAATAAAAAAGAGTACTTAAACGGTACTCTGCAATTTGGTAGCCTCCCATCCAAATATTCAACTTGAGACTTGGGATTTCTTAAACGTGACATTCAGGATAAAATTCTTATTATCAAACTAAAGAAATTCTAAAGGTCAAACAGAATACTTGGTTCGTAACACTATGATTATAACAATTTTTGTTCGGATAAAATTCATAAGATCAAAATGTTTTATTTTTGAAATACTATGAATATCTGCACATAAAATTTATAAATTAAAAAAAGATTGGTCTTAAAATTTTACAAAGTACTCTAACTTTTAAATTATATCCAAAGTGAATAACTAAGGAATATGATCTTCATTTTTCTTCATATGAAAACAGGTAACCTCCATATTGGTAGTAATGGTAGTAATGTGGCAATGTAGCAATCGTCGGGCGCCATCACGTAGATATAATAGATTCCTACGTTTATCGATCACTGATAAATACATGGATTTCTTTGCTTGTACTTCAAGTAGAATAAGGAACACGTATTATTATATTGTTTCCTGAATTAAAATTCTGCTTCATACGCAAAATTTGTTTCATTAATTTTTCTAAATTTTATTTCTTTTTTATCATTAAGCGTGTTCTATTTCAGTCGATATTCTATTAGATGGATTCTATTCTATATGTTCTACTAGATGAATGTGAATTTGCGAAGTTCGTGGCGCCACCATAGTGCTATATTATAAAGTACAATTTATGTATTTTGAGTACCGTTACTCAAGTGGTTAGTGGGCCGTCTGTGAGTACATACTGAATTTTGATTTAATTTGCGTGACGTGCAACCTGATGCAACTAATATTAAAATTAAGTGCGCAATAATATGTGCGTGTCAATAAATGTATTCAATGTGGGTAAGTTATGATTCATTTTCTTAATATTATTGTTAATATTTATGTAGTTACTTTTCATTATAATAATTATAGCTGATCATAAACAATATGCAATTACATAACCTAAAAGTAAATAAGCAATGTGTGTTAAATACGATACATCATTACTGTAATTATAATCAACACATCAAAATGCATAACCAAGTCATTCAAACATATTGCTTTTAGGTTATGTATATTAATAAACTTTACAACTAATTCCAGAAAATGTAAATGTAAACAGAAAACATATCTACTGAAAATTTTGAAAATTAAATCAATGAAAATAAATGAATAAAATAAATAATAATAAATTAGCAAGCTATACACTATTTATTAATGATAAATCGTACGCATTTAGGTACATTAATTTCTGATGCATTCTCATTTTTCTAATTTAATTGACATTTTCTGGAATTAGTCTGAATGATTATTAAATTTAACGTTTGCAAGTACATCCATGAGCACGTTTTTAAATCAGCGCATCAAAATACGTTGTTAAATCATTAAGTCATTTATACCTATAACATGATTAATTATAAATTCAGATTCGATACTCACTTCACAACATAAAAAACAATGAACAATCATTTTCATTAAAATGTTTGAATAATTTTTACTTTATATAATATATTTTAATATTAACTATTACATCTAAGAGTATGATTCATCAATAAACTTTTTAACTTATTCCAGAAAATGTAAAAGTCAATAGGAAATATATCTACTGAAAATTTTGAAAATTAAATTAATGAAAATAAATAAATAAAATAAATAATAAATAAATAAGCAATTCACTATTTATTAACGATGTATCGTACGTATTTTAGGTACAGTAATTTCGGATGAATTCTTATTTTTCTATTATGATTGACATTTTGTGGAATTAGTCTGAATGATTATTAAATTTGACATTTGCGAGTACATCCATGCGCATGTCCGTGAGGCAGCGCATCAAAATACATTACTAAATGATTAAATCATTTATATTTATAACTTTCATAATTATATTTCCAGATCTGATACTCACTTCGTGTAAGAATAGCTTCATCGATCGTACGGAACGACTAAGTGGCGCTGCTAGCGACGGGACTGTTCCCCTTTCCGGCGCATGCGACGGCGACCGCGGCGAATTGGTCTGTATCCGACAGTTGACGAGAGTGTATGAGTGTTGTATATTGAATAAAGAGATCCAGAGTATTAAGAGTATATCTTGTGTCAGTATAGAAATTATTGAACCAACCCTCGGTATATGAACCTCTGATATAAACATATACAAAGAATATGTGCGCGTAGAAAGCTATAAAGATCCTACATGGTAGCAGAGGTCCGTGGTTCCGATCCACGGAAAACAAGAAGGTGATCCGGAGGGAGCCGTGAGCAACGTGTTAAAACTTGCCGAGCAGCGTGTCTGAGCGGCGTGCTTTGTTTTCTGCATCTCCAGAGCGACCAGCAAAGCGGCAAAACAGTCTTCAGACTTCAAGAAGTGTGAAGATTCCTCCATCTCGAAATTACAGTCGGGGATTCAGAGGTTCAACTCTGACGTAATTCAAGAAAGTTAAAAACCGCACAGAGGGAGAAAGAGTGTATTAAACATAAAATCATAAAAATTCGCATCAACGCCGATACGAAAAAGAAACGTATTTGTTTTGTCGCGAGCCAGAGAGGACGGGAGTTCCAAGAATCGGGCGGCGGTCGTGTGCAGGGAGCAACCGAGGGAAGCTCGCCGGCGCATGCGCCGCGCGCGTGTTTGACGTTGAGCCGGCAGTCGAGTGTTTCTGGGTATACACAGGCTCGGGACCTGTTCGCGTGTAAGAAAGAGCTCGAACACACGGTGTGTTTAAAGGAAGATAGCGCTATAGAAATTCGAACGCTCTTCTCGCTTCGCGCGTGTTTTGCGTCTCGCCGATCTCCGTTTCGACTGACGAACGCAACAAAATTTCTTCACGCACAAGTTGCACGAAATGATGAAATGAAAATATGAATATATTTGAACGTATTACAGTGGCAGCTCCACTTGAAACATTGTGGATCTATTTGGAACAACAATTTTAATTTGACAAGCTGCACAAAGGCGAGACTATCCCATTATCAATTGTTGATGGAAAATTGATATTGAGGTGCGAAGAAGGCCAACAATATGTAACTGGTGAGTTGAAATAAATTGAACAAGGTACGGGGGTAAAAATAATATGACCATAAATAAAATGCATATGTGTATGTAGGCTAGCATGCATTCACGTAATAAATAATGCATTCTTAAACGAAATTCCAATTCTATACATAAAATCAAAAATGTAGAGTTCTACTAAGTGGAATAATCTAAACAGTGGTTCTACTAACTGAATGTGTATGTTTGAGTACAGTATGCATGCTTGGCCAATTGGAGCGTAAGGGGAAGAGACCCTGCGTTCAGGTCTTCATGCTTTCGCTTATCTTGCGCTCAGCCATACTAGTTGTACAGTCAACTGAGCTTAAGACGCCAGTCCTTGGATTTGATGAAAGTTCAATTATTTACAAATGAAATATTTACAAAGAAGAGAATGTTTCCCGAACCCATTGACGATGTCTGGGAACTCTTGGACAAGTGGGTCGAAAGCCAAATGCTGGAAGGATTGTCACCTACTATACCAAGGACGGGTGAACCACAAGAGATCATCGAGACCATGGGAGAAGGTGTGGATGAAGATGAAGGTGTGAAAGGTGAAGATGGTGAAGGTGAGGGTGAGAATGGCGCCAAAGGTGTGAAACAAGGTCAAGGAAACGGTGAGCAGAAAGGTGCGCAAGATACGTTTTAAAGCGTGGTCCTAAAAAGGCTCGATGATCTGGCCACTTAAATCAAAAGCGGTAAACCACCAGTACCTCGCATTTTACATAATGAAAAAATCAAAATAGATGAGAGATATAAATTCGTTAATTTGAAAATTCTAAAAACTCAGCAATTTAAAATTGATCCATTAAAATCTGATAAAGAAAATTTGCTTTTAGTTCAAAATGCAGTGCAGCAACAGGAGGGGACTATTTAGGAGTTGAAAAATCTTGTGACTTCCTTATGCAATATGCACAAAAGCACCTGTGCTCATCTTAATAACACTGTTAGTGCACTGGAGAAAGATTTGAATGCAAACAAAAATGAAAGAGCAAGCCTTAAAGAAGAGTTAGATAAAACTAATTCTAAATTAGCTGAACAAAATACAAAGTTGACTCAAATTCAAGATTGTTTAGAATATGAAGAGGAAGGTGAGCAAGGTGAGCAAGCTCTTCAAGGTGTGCAATCTATACAAGGTGCGCTAGGAAATGAGAATTTACAGGTGAGAGATAATAAAAATTTAAATAAAACATCAAAATCTGAGGAGGTTTTGGAATCAAGTCACGGTGATTTGTCTGAAGGGGAGATTGTTAGTTTGATTCAAACTGAAGTACAAAAAGCTACAGAAAAATTGAATAAAAATGATACAGGCTCAAATTCAGGTGGAGTGAAAAGTACATTAAAACTTGAGATCATAAATAAAAATAATAATTACAAAAGAGATTACAACTTGAGTAATTCAATGAAGTACGAAATGTTTTATGAGTATTTTTGTTCTAAACTCAGAGCTTCTGATTTATTACACATTATTGATGAAAATACTGATTTTACAAAGATTGATGCTAAAATTTTAGAAGATCAAAGATTCAAAGTAAGGGATATTTTAATTATTCATTTAGATACAAAATATCGCAGTAAAATAATGAATTTGAAAAATCCGATTGATATCCTTAAAGCACTTAAAGATACTGTGTGAAACTAAACTACGGTGTGAAACTAACGTAACTTCTCAAACAACTAGAAAACAATTATACAGCGTGCAATATATAATAGGTCAGACAACTGCTACTGAGTTTATTGAAAAATTTGAGGATACAATCAGAGATTACGAAACTTCACCTGATGCCAAACCTTTATCGGATGATGAGAAAAAGGATGCACTTTTTAGTGCTGCTATGGTGCCTGTGCCTAATATACAAACTATTGAGTTTCTAGACAAAAGCTCAAATGGCAAAACTATGACTTATCAGGAAGTAAAACTGCTTGTTCTCCAGGATGAAGCAATACGCAATCACGGACTTGCGAATAATCAGGTGCGTGCTGCGAATAATGCAACAGTTAATAAAGGAGCAGATGCGAGAGCAAGTACGTCAAGGCGTGATGATCATTGCTACAGTTGTGGTGCATATGACCATGTGGCAAGTAAATGGTCACATGGAGGTCAGAAAGTGTGCTAAATATGCAACAAACCAGGCCACATCAGCTTTGAATGTAGATACAACCAAGGCCAAGGACGTGGTCGGGGTAATTTCAATAACATTCCAACTCGTGGTTATCACGGTTCATTCAGGGGTCAAATGCGAGGCTACAAACGAAAGTCATACGATGACAAAGAATATCCTGATTATTCAAAAAGAGGTAGAACAAGAGGTTTTAGAGGTCGTGGTAGATCGAGGAGAAGAGGTGGTTACCGTGGGCGAAGCTCCAATTTTAAAATTTGTAGCTGATTCCGGAGCAACTAAGCACTTAACGAATTCTAAGCTCATTTTTAAAACTTTGAATGAAAATAAACCATGTGTGATTAAATGTGCGAATAAAAACAACTCCGCTGATTTGAAAACGGAGGGAGTAGGTGAGTTTGAAATAATACTAGAAAATGGCGATTCTTTGAAAATATATAAAGTAGTCTTTGCTGAAGTTCTCCAGAAAAATCTTTTGTCGTTGCGGAGATTTCCTGAGGTGGGATTAGCGATTTATTTAGATAATGAAAAGATAGATATATTCAATCCCGTTTCTAATCAAACGTTGACAAGTGGAATGTATGACGCCCTTATTGGATAATTGAATTAAATATTAATAACAATAGCAACGATGCAAATTTTCCTACTTTTACGAATAGACGAGTTTCTGTAAATTTAGTTGATATAAATCCCAAAAGGCATATGACAAGGAGTGAAACAGCAAAATCAAAATTATTAGAAAAAGAGTCCAATGAGATACCTATGAACGCGCCTGACAGTGAAGAAAATTCGACTTCGATGAAGGTGAGCGATACTTCTCAAGGTAAGATTGGTGAGTCAGACGAGAGTAATAAAATAGAATCACTTAAGCAATTAAATTTTGATAACACGATATGGGACCGAAAAATACACAATGCTGAAGATGTGCCCGTAGTTGAAATAACAGAAGTCGAATCACCATTCTCTAGAGAGGATAAAATGTTTATTAAAAATAATTAAGCTATGCTGTTGCATGTAAGATTTGGGCATGCTTCAATATCTTATTTAAAGTCTCTACAACAAAAATTTCTGAAAAATAAAGAATTGAGTCAGGCTATATTCGATGAATCAATATTTTAGATTGTGAGGTGTGTTTAATATTAAAATTTACCAAATTCCCCTTTTCATGTTTACGAACTCGAGCAACAGCCCCTTTACAAATTATTCACTCAGACGTAATGGGACCTATTACACCGGTTACTTATCCTAAAGGGTATCGATTTATATCTGTATTTATAGATGATTACTCTCGTTTGGCAATGGCATATCCCATGAAAGCGAAAAGTGAGGCAGGACTTTGTCTAGAAATGTTTGTTAGAAGCGCTAGAAATTTATTGAGGTATGACGCGAAGGTGTGTTATTTAATGTCAGATCAGCGAAGAGAATATACAGGCGGGTATACAGTAGAAGCCCTCAAAAATATAGGTGCGGAACAGCAATTGGCTGCACCAGATAACCCTTAGCACAATGGTGTGAGCAAGCGTTTTGATCAAACGCATCAAAAGAAAATAAGATCATATATGTTCGATTCCAAATTACCAGAAAATCTTTAGGACTTGGCTATGTATGCGGCTGTGTACGGATACAATCGCACGCCTCATAAATCAAATAATATGAATACGTCATTGCAAGTGTTTGCTTCAAACCATCATTTTGACGTCGAGCAACTTAAAAGATTTGGATGCTTAACTTACATGAAAGTTCAAAGAAAAATTGATCCAAAATTTAGATCTGAGGGAAGGCGAGTTATATTAGTAGGTTATACACCTACAGGGTACATATGTTTGAGGCCAGAAGACGGAAAATTTTACGAAAGCAGTCACGTTAGATTCAATGAGAAATTGGTATATGAAGACAAATATGGTGAAATTCCATTGAAAACTTGCCACCGGTGTTGGAAAAAATAGACAAAGAGAAATGGTTTGTTGAGTTCGACAACAATGAAATAAATCTTGAAGAACAGTCAAGAACGGAGGAAGTGACGGTGCGTAAAAGAGGTAGACCAAAGAAAATTGGAATCAAACAAAATGAAAATAATAAAAAATCTGAAGGCCTAAGAAAATCAATCGTATATTCTAGCTTCGCAAGCATAGAGATAAATGAGAGTTTGAAGGCGAGTGTGTTTTTTTCATGCCCGGCAAATAATGAGTCAGAATTTGAAGTTGAGAATGAACATAAACAAGATGAAGTATTTCATGCTTTGTTATGTGACATAAATAAAGATCCTAGTAATTATACAGAAGCTATGATGTCCAAAGATGAAGATAAGTGGCAGAAAGCTATTGATAATGAATTAGAATCATTGAGTAAAAATAAGGTGTGGAAAGTCATAAATAAACCTCATTACACTTAAGGTAAACAAAAGGTGTGTGTCATTGATTCTCGGTGGATTTTCAAACGTAAGATTGATGCAGAGGGCAAGGTTAAGTACAAGGCGAGATTAGTAATGAGAGGTTTTAAAGATCGAACTTATGAACTTAGAGAGACATATGCTCCAGTCTCAAAATTGCCGTTAGTGCGTACTGTACTAGCTATAGCAAATTAATTTGATTTCGACATTTGTCAGTATGATGTAGAAACGGCTTTCTTGAACGGTGTGCTCGATGAGGAAATTTATATGTTAATTCCTGAAGGTACGTCTCACTCTGATAAAGAAAGGAAATAAAAGGTGTGTCAACTAAAACAAGCTCTGTATGGATTACGTATTAGTCCAAAGAAATGGTATAATAGATTTGCTAGAGCTGTATTAAAACTGGGTCTGAAAAATTCCGATTTAGAGCCTTGTCTTTTTACATGGCAAAAGTTCAGAAGATTATTGATTCTATTGTTATATGTTGATGATATTCTGCTTGTAAGTAATGATAAATTAAAAATCAGTCAAGTGCAGAAGAAACTAAGCAAGGAATTTGAAATGACAATTTTGGGTGAGCCAAAAGAATTTTCAGGTATAAACTTAAGGAGAGATAGATCGAACAAAATGATGGAGCTAAATCAAGAAAAGTATATTGACAAAATTTTAGAAAGATTTGGCTACAATGAATCTTATCCTAAAAGGACACCAATGGTTACAACTCAAGTTACTAATCGTGAGAGAAAACAAAGAGAACGTGAATTCAATGATAATATCTTATCAAAAACTGAAAACGCAGAAAATGTTCCTTACAGAGAAGTAGTAGGTAGCTTACTCTATTTGGCTGGTGCAACAAGGCCAGACATCTCATTCTTTCCAGATTTGCTAATTTAGTGCTTCTGGACGAGTTCACCCGCATTCACAAGGTTTGGCAATTTCTCTCCCTTGTTAGGCTTTAGATACCCCGCTCAGCCTACAAGGCAACCTTGTGAATCTTCCAGAAGTCTCTTTCTTTGAGGAGTCTCGC
>JAUMHM010000083.1:6328903-6353773 GCA_032362435.1 Melikaiella ostensackeni
CATTACATATCTGACAAAATCGGTACTTTGATAATTTATAAAAACTTAATTTTTTCCAATTTTTTTAATGACACCATTTTTGTGCAAAAGGTGATTCAAAAATGGACACTTTAACCAGAGAATTTTGTGATCAAACAAAGGGCATAGCAGGATAAGCATGTATGTGCTGCCCCCGCTCGGATCTGGTTAAGATTTTCACAATATGTTGCCATTAATTGGAGTTTAAATTGCCCGAAAGATTATACATGTAAAAAATTTGTACGGGCAAAAAAAATTTTTCAACATTTAAAAAAAATTTTTTATAGGTTGCACTTGGTATACCACCACCATTTTTCATCTGAAAAATCTTCAATTCATCCTTCACAACATATCCAATTTTTAGAACGATCAAAAGGGTAGAACATAGTTTAAAAAATCTAAAACCTCGAGCGTGCTCCGTGTGCTAAGCGCCACATTCTGGGGACTTTTAGCGTTGCAGTACTTGTTTTGTCACTCCAACTGTTTCTGCGATCCTTACTTGTTTTTTCGTCTATCGATTCGTTTATCATGTTCATTTGTTTTTCTATTGAAGGTGCAGGCTATATAATTATTCTTTCCATTGCACGATCAAACACTGTGCTCTCAGTTGGTTCCCTAGTCACACTTTTGTCACTTCAAATTTTTATGCAATCGTCATTTGTTTTTCATTCATCGGTTCGTTTTTCATATTTTTTTGTTTTTGTATTGAAGATACAGGGCAGGACAGTCTACTACTGGGTGTGGATCAGCTGGTTTTCATAGTACAAGGAAAGGCTTTATCATGAAATCAGTTTGTTTTCGAAAGATTTATTTTGTTTAATAATTCATTGCGTTCTTCGATGTTCGTATTTTTTCTGTTGACTTGTATTTTTTTTGTTTACTCTGTATTTCTCTGACCTCAGACTCACGAGTATGATTTATTGTTACTTCAACTGTTTAGAGTGTTCATTATTTTCGATTACACGGACACTGTTTTTCATCCTGTGATCTGTTAATGCAACTTAGCGTTGCATGTTATGATATTTTTATACTTTGAAGTATAAAATGTTAATGATTCAGCATATAATGAAAAAGTCGTACGAATAACTATTATTCACAATTTCTTTACTTTTTGCCAATTAGCACACTCGAAATTAGTTGAAAATACTCGGTTACTTGGTTCAATCTTTATTATATTTGATTTAACTTGGTACATTAGAAAATGTCGGATTCATTGAAGAACTCCAAGTGCGCTGGGTTTAATAGGTTTTGGAATAAAGTACCTGGTAGAAGTAAAAAAATTAAAACTGAAGATGGAGCAAGAATTTCAGTGATACTCCTCAACGAACAATCGTTGTTCACGATAATTTGTGTGAATATTGTCGACTGTTTCAATATCAAAAAGTAAGCTCGATGTTTAAAACGAAAACGATCATCCATAATCGACATCTGATGATCCAGAAGTCAATATACGACTCAATCCTCAAGTAGACAAACCAAATTATGAAATGATTTAGGTTCAATTTGGAGAACAGTATCGACTCACAAGTATTGCTGTATTTGTTCTTCCACAAAAAATATTACCATCATTGCAGAAGAAGCTCGTTTGCTCTCATTAGGATGAGAATTCATATACCAGCAGGTAATCGGTGTTGTCGAAGACATTTCATCAAAAATCGATTCTATGAAGAAAACCTTAACCTCTTGAAGGTACATTCGGATTCGTCAAATCCTACCGCTCCAGAGGCTTAACATGGGAGAATATGATACAATTGAGAGACATGTTGTCTTTAATGCGAAGCAGGCAGACCCGCACAGTCACTCAAGCGCTCGTCGTATTCCTTTTTAAACATCGCTTAGGTAACTCGAATAAGATGTTGGCTTCCATTCTTCAACTTGAATACGAACAACTTGTTTCTGAATATTGGCTCTTAGACCACAAATTGGACAACAAATTGCTTCCAAATATTGGTACCTGCTTCCGAATTGCATAATTCTTGGATAATTATTTCGGTGAAAGTTTACAGTCTGATGCAGAGTTTTCCAGTGAGATCACAGAAAGAATGAAGGTTAGAAGAGATCTTGAGAAGACTTTGGCTACTGAGGCAGGAGAAAAAGGTTGGTGCCGAAAAAAACTTATCTCTCAAAGTGTCTCATCAGAAGACATCTTGGACTTTCCAGAAATGATAGCAAGAGACTTGAAAGTTCTGTTCACTGGAACATATCAATTATCACAGGCAGTGTCATACTTAGCTGGAATGATTGATGAAGATGGTCAGATCATATTGCAATGCGTTAAAGAACAATTCAATGTATTGGAATTGCAAGTTCAATCTTGTCACATTTCACGAAATGTGAACAGATGCTTTATAAAATATAAGGCAAATAGTACCAGTATTTCTGGATTTTTAGAGTATGCATGTGAATGATGTGAACGGAAGTGGGACTGTTGGCTGCTGCTTACATATTGCAGCAATAGTGTACTATCTGGTCCACGCAAGGTACCTGTCCAAAATTGTGAAGCCAGCTGAAATTCTTCGCCAAATGTTTCAGCGGAATATCACTCTGCCTGTAATTGAGGACGACAGTGATGAAGATTGAGGAGATCTCACAAGAACCCGGTTCGTGAGAGACGAGGAGCCTCACGATAACCAAGTACCCCGGTTCGTGAGAGGCGAGGAAACTCACGATAAACAAGCTGCTCAGTCTGTGAGAGGCGAGGGGACTCACGATAACCAAGCACCCCGGCTCGTGAGAGGCGAGGGGACTCACGATAATAAAGCATCCCGGTTCGTGAGAGGCGATGGGACTCACGAGAACCAAGCACCCCGGTTCGTGAGAGGCGAGGAGACTAACGATAATCAAGCAGTTCGGCTGGTCAGAGGCAAGAAGACTCACGATAAACAAGTCCAATTTAGTCTTCCATTCTTCTTCATAATGTCCTAAATATTTATTCAGCTTCACTATATTTCAACTTATTATTATTTGTATTATTTGTTGTTAAAAGCATCCACCCAACTACAACTTGATGCGAGAAATTTATTCCGTAAGTATAAAATCATGGCCAAATTAAGCAGCGGAATCATCATAAGGTGGAGTGTCCATTCATAACGTCAGTCCTTCCAAACTTTGGTCATGTAAAGGAAAGTATGAAAACCAAGCCAGAACCAAAAGAGGTATCATCAGTTTGGAATTTTTTCATTTTATTTTTTGAGCCAAACGACGCGAGATGAGAACAAAATAGTCGAAAAAGTGAAATTTGTGCTTCAAAAGGTCAAATAAAGTTACTGTTGAACATTTGTCAAGATGAAAAAAAAATTTTTTACATACAAAAATTGTTGAAACAGATTGAAATTAATGACAAAACCAAATGCGACTTGATTAACAGAAAATATAAGCAACATAAAACATGAAGAATAATATAAATAAATAATTGATAAAATGTTAAATTATAAAGTAAACTTTTTGATAGGCTATATAATAGGAGCTGGAAAGGTACTTTTATTTTCAAGAGACTCATTAAACATATAAAACTTAAATTTTAATTTTATTTTTCAGAATATATACCTAAGGTGCGTTGATATTGAACAAAATATTAAGCGAAAAAATCACACAGTCCAAATGTAATTTCTTCTATTTATTATTTTCTAATTGTTCAGACAAATTTTTTTTTCCTTATGACTATGAAAAGATCGTGTTAACTGATTTATTAATTACCTTATAATATAATTATACCTCACTGGTATCTTTTTTCTCCCTTGTTAAAATTACACAAAATTTAAAAGGATTATCAGTGGGAATTTTGGATAAAGTTTCAAACAATAATTAAGTGGTTATCAAATGCTGAAAACAAACATCTTTACAAATAAAATTTTTGAGTTTGTAAAACTAAATGCTATTTTAGTCGATTTTTATCGAGTTTTTCTATTTTTTTGAAAAATTTGTTAAGATACACAAGATCAACATTTGGTAAGGGTATCAGTTTATAGATTTCAGTAAGTGGAACAATTATGAACTGTGAAATAGTATTCATATTTTGCGTCGTTTTCGAGGAAAATGAGAATTTTAATCGTTAGGAATTATGTTTTTTCAATTTTACAGATAAACCCCAATTTTTATTTACTCTAATGCTCAGGAACCTCAACAACCTAATATAACATGTTCTTCCAACTGTTACTGGATTAAAATCAAACGTTTTTGAAAATAAAATGTTGAAGTTTGTTGAACTAAGTGCTATTTTAGTCAATTCTTATCGATTTCTTCAACTTTTCTGGAAAATTTTTTCAAAATACACAGAATAAACATCTAGCAAGGGTATAATCTTATAGATTTCAGGAAGGGGAACAATTTTTAACAAACTGCTGATCATATTTTGCGTCGTTTTCGAGAAAAATCGTTACTCTCAAAAACGCGTAGAACGATTTTTCTCCTTCTTGGCTTAAAATAACCGGGGGGCATCCCCGAAACACGTACAAAAGAGAAACTGGTTTTGCAAACTCTTATGGGCTGAACCTAATCAAGGCGAGTCGTGATTTGTTAATTTGTTTAACGTTTAAAGGACAAAAAATTCTCAATTTTTCAAATACGCCAATATTTTAAGTGTAAAATTGATTCGTGTGAATAAAATGAACCTATTAAACCATAAGGAAACCTCCTATGATCTAAGAAAAATAAACAATAAATAGTCATAAGTAATAAGAAATAATAAATAATAAAAAACGCAGGCGAAATAGCCTTTCCCATTTCCTCAGACTCCTTTTACAGTTTATAATAATCTTATCATAGCAACCTTGCATTACGATCGTAGAAAATGTATCAGCCCGATTCTTGTCCAAGAATTATTTCTTTGTTATAAAACAATCCTCTATGAGAAAGCTCAGTGTTCATGAAGAGATCACAATTAAAGATACACCATATTATGAACAAGTCCACCAAATTACTTTGCAGCGGTTTCCTATAAAATTGACGTCTGTTCATAGTGCCAATACATGCCTAAAAACAACTTTTAATGTTAAACTTCAAATTCAATCTACAGGATTAAGCATGCGATTGCAAGAAATTTCGATTCAAAGATAATGATTATTATAATTTACATACAAAAATGATTATATAAAGTTTGTATAAACATTTTCAGGGTTTCGAAGCCCCGGGCAGAAATCTTTAAGGTTTCGGTCCGGTGTCTGTCCATCGTATAAAAAAGGGGAAGTCAGGGAAAATGAGAGAAAGTAATGGGAAATGAGACTCCAATTTGTTATCCCTTCAGAAAAGTGAGATTTCTCGAGGCCTGCAAAATACGCATTTACGGCATCGATTGCTACTTCACTAGGCGAGAATCTCTTCTCACCGAGCCAGGTCTTCAAGTTGGGGAACAGAAGGAAGCCGCATGAAGCCAAGTCTGGAGAATCAGGTGAATGAGGTATTAATTCGAAGCCCAGTTCGTGCATTTTTGACATTTCAATTGCGGAGGTGTGAGCCGGTGTGTTGTCGTGATGAAACATCACAGCATCAACAAATGCCAGCCGGTGGAGATTGTAGGAAGGCGGTATATGGAGTGTCGTCAAATGGAGATTCGAGTGTAATTGATTTTCGTGAAGAAATAAAAATAGTTCACACTAGCGAGATAACTTCATTTTCGTCGGATATTTTATAATGACGAAGAATACATATTATTTCAGGTAACTTTGATTTTCTGTACGAAATATTAACACCTTTTTCCTATTTAACAAATTGTATAATATTTCTGATAGTTAATCACTTGTAATTGAATACTTCGATGAACAGTCATGAAAGTCGAGAATCAGAATTCCTCAGTCCCTCTTTCTATAGATGCACATTTCTGCAAAATAAATATAAAGATTCGCTAAAGCCAAAATTGATAGTAAAAATTCTAAGGAAAACATTAAACATTAATTATTAAGGGCAATGTCTACGTGCACTGAAAAAATCCGGCTATTGTATGTTTTGGAACATTTGAGGCAAGGATATTTTTTGCTACCAGGAGGTAGCATGCTATAGTAATATCCTGAATCTGTTAAATAAACACAAGTATATTAATATGAGTTACTCTAATAAGAAACGAGCAGAAAATTAAAATTATGTTTTAGGGAAGCGACATGAAAAAAGAAAGAAACACAAAATGAAAAAATTGAATTCATACATTAAATTACAACTAAATTCCTCTTTAGGGGCAACAATAAAGAAAACGAAGGCAACCTCCAAATTGCCTTCCTTTTTTTTCTCTCGTCTTTTTTTATTTTTATCTTCTTTAATCTTCAAACAATAAAAATTTATAAGAAGAATTTACCAACGTTTTGATGTTCATACAACACCGGAAAAAGAATCACAGGAAACAGAAATATATATAATTAAAATCATCAAAATTGGTTCGATGTAAAAATTGAAAAATATCCAAAAAATATCCCTCAACAATGTACCTTCTATTAAAAACAAAATCATCATAAGATGAAGATAATATCAAATGACCAACGTATATAATTCTACCTTAACTCAGGAAGATACAAGAAATAGTGTAGCAAAACCTCTTCTATAAAATAATAAATATAATAGCATTGGGGTTACACAAAATTTTCATTCAAAGAATTTTATAATTGATTCAAAATTATAAAGAATATCGAAGCTTATTGTAAATCAAAGTTTGGTTTGCAATAATGGAAAACGGATATCGAAATGAGCATAAACTATTTAAAATATTAGAGGCACATGTCAACATTCTTGTGAAATACTGACATAAAAATACTAATTACACGACAAATCGTGAACGTTTCTGTATTATTTGTTTTGTCTATAATAACGCTTTTAACATTAGCTGTATAAAAAATATAAATTGAAGTCTTGAGAGTTACTCTATTTCTTTCAAGTGCTTTTTAATAAGCGAAAGAGTGATTTGATTATTTGTGATTTATTTTTAATGCTCAGTACTATCAAAATAACAGGAAAATGTTCATTTGCTTATGGAATGTTTTCAAGAATAATTATATGTTTTCTATATTCCTAATAATCTCCTCTTCGTGAGAAAAATAAAAACCTTCCAATCTGACGCTCTAATTAAACTTATGAGCATTTCAATTGTTAGCTTGAGGAAAACGCAAAAGAAATGTTAGGATAATTTGAAATACGTAAAGAAGCCATTGGTAATTTATCTACAAATTATATGTTTTTATCCAAACAATAAAATCTTGTTAGGAATTTGAGAACTTTCAAAACTCACTTTTTTCTGTGCTCAAATTCAATGCTTCGTGTTATGAAGTACTTACTTGAATCTTGAAAATTTATGAAATTACCAGTGTTGGAAAGCTGCTCAAAAAATAAACTATTTAGTTAAAGAGTTATTTCATGATATGATGAGTTTCAAAGTAATTTTTTTTATACGGAGGTAGAATTTCGAAATAAAAGTTAGCCTTACTGGATATTCTTCTAAAGTTGTCATTATCTAATTACAGTTAAAATATATAGAATTGTCCATACTGGAAAGCTCTTCTTATACAATATTCTAAAAAGTGAACAAAAATATAATTATAAATACAGATTTACAAAACTGATATCGATTCACCAGACTTCCAAGTTTTAATTTTATTTAATTTTCAATCTAGAAATTATTTCAATAAAATATTGTTAGATTTTGTTTTCGAATGCATCTTTATATAAATGAAAAAATTTGAAGCTTTCAGATTTAAAAAATTGTGTAACATGCAAGTTACTGCATGTTTCATGGCTTTATAACCATTGAGGCAAGTAATAAGCAATAAATAATAATTTGCCTCACTTCACCAAATTAAAGCCACACCATGGTTGATTTAATAAAAAACCACGTAAATTATCTCTATAAATATTTTAACTAGTTAGTAGCATTTCTCTTTATATTGGAAAAAGTTTCTCCCTGAATTTTTTATCATGGTCCCGCAACTAGAACAAAAATGTAATTTAATCTTGAACGTGAATTTTAAATATCCAGTCAAAATGAAAATCAAAATTTACTCCAAAGATTGAAGGGTCATTATTTTTTGAATCGCATCAGCTTGAAACTTGACCTCCTTCGACTTTTAGAACATTTTTCAAAAATGAAAGTCAGACAAATAAAAAATGACTTTTCAAGTTTGAAATATTTTTGTTAAGGACAAAAAGTGTCTTTACGAAATCGAGTACGTCTATTTTTAAATCTGGACACTTTTTCCTAGCATTAACATATTGAAGAAACTTTCTTGATCTGATGGTGTCAATTGAAAATAAGAACTTTTTGTGTATTTGAAAAAATGTTAATAAAAAAAGTTAGGCAGAAGTTTCGGCCACCGATTGAGGCTTTCTTGAGTGCTAAAGAAATAAACACTATGAAAATCTCATTAACAGCACTATAAAATAATTAAATATCATGCAAGTAACTTAAGTGTTTTTGTTTTAAATGCTTCATATCAGGGATTGGTCATATATTACGTGACACGTTTTTCTTTTATTTATATCGTTGTGTTCTTCTAAACTTCTCGGCAATTTTATTTCCGTCTTTATTCAAACAAAAGAAAAATGCGTCACGTAATATATGAACGATCCCTCGCTTAAGTCACTCGCATGATTTATAATTATTTTATGAAATTATGAGTGGGTTTTTCATAGAATGTAAATGAATTTATAACCGTTAAATGACACCTCCGCTGGTCTTTTGAAAAAAAAGTGTTTTAATTGACTCAAAGTGTAAAAATTTTAAAGCAATTCTTTTATTAGTATTAGGGTCTCAATTTTTTATTCTTGTAAGTATCAAGCTTTTCAAATAATACGAAATAAAACAGGTCTCGACCTAGTCTGACTCACTGAACTCGTCAGTAAGTCAATATGAGTCAGCCCTGCCTTAGACAGTTTAGAATTTAATTTACTTAAAATCCATTGTGTTATATCTTTCAATTTTTTACATTCTCATCAGAGAAGGTATTAGATTTTTGTAAAATTTAACCTCCCACGTTTTTGTCAAATGTCCATGTTTTGAGACCCTCCGAAATTTGACTCAACATTTGAATTTTCGATTTTGTAAAGAAAATCCAAAAAATTGTTACGAAAATCTTGTACGACTTTTAAAAAGCAACGTTTTTCTCCTCTTATTTTTCATGAAAATATAAAATGATCGCGTATCTAACTCATACTTTAAACTGAATAAGTTTCAGGTGAACAAATTTTTTCAACTTTTCGCAAAAAGAATCTTAATCTAGCCGAATCCAAAAGAGTAATTTTTTCTTCATTAAAAAAGGGTTCCTGTATTCAGCAGGGATTTTTAAAAATCATTTACAATTTTATATTCTTACTTGGCTAATATGGATGTTTAAAATATATAATATATAATATATTTTAGTGTGTAATAAATAGAAAACCTTCAGATGTGTAGAATATTTTTTTAAGCTGAGCTAGATGAATATACTTTTTTTAAAATACGCACATCTCTGTATTGCAAAAATTTCCTGCATTTACATTTTTCATTCTCTGGGTACATCAAATTTTTCTAGTGAAGTTTTATCAACAGAAAGACTTCTATATATCAGAAACGTCTTTTATGGTGCATTGTCTATGTATGAATTAATCTCTGGGAAGACTGTTCTAGCCCTCTGAAACAATAAAAAATTGATAACTATGAAAATAAGTGTAAAAATTATGAAAATAATAATTTTCTCAGAAACAACTAAAAAAATGTCGGGATGAAATATTCAAAATTACTAATTTAATGCTTACACGTTTTTGAAATTGAACTTTCAAATTTAAATCATCCAAAATTGTAGAATATAAAATTGAAAGCGTGCTTTTCAGCTTGAATGAACATTTAAAATTAAACAATTTAAAATTAAAAACTTTAAAGAATTTGATAGATCCCAATTCAAATATTAAAAAACCTGTAAATGAGGAATACTTAAGATTGTACATTGTTAAAGACTTGAAATCTATAATAATAAAGAAATTTTTATTCTAAGGCTTACCAGTTTAAATGATTTCAGTACCATTTTCAAATTTAGAGCGTTCGAAATTGAATTTTTTTTTTTGTTTGATGTACTGAAAAATTGTGAAATATTAAATTCATAGCCTTTAAAATTGAAAATTGAAATCTTTTAAAACGTAAAAATAAGGAATTTTCATTTTTTTCACAATTAGGAATTTCATATTCAGAAAAATGAAAATTTGGCAGATTCAAAGTGAGACTTTGAATATTGTATACACAATCTTCAAAATACGACACAAATATCAAAATTAAAAATGTCGGAATGAAACATTCAAAATTACTAATTAAATTCTGATGCATATTTGAAATGTTACTGTTTCACAATACAATAACCTTGAATTGAAATCCTGCACATTTGAAAAATTCCGATGAAGCATTGAAAACTAAATATTTTCAATGTAGCTTTCTAATTTTACAAGCTCTTCCCAAATCAATCTGTGAAAAAAATATTTGACTCAAAAATTATTTTGAACTTGATAGTGTTCTAAAGTGAACATTTGAAACTCAATGTTTCTCAAATCATTGTTTGTTGAAGTGATTAAACTATATAATTTCAAATCGGAATCATAATAATTTTGTTTTATACTTGTATATTATTAAGTGGCAATGTAATGTTACCCGCGCGCTGATGGACGCGTATAATATTGCTATTATTTTTATAATTAGATTTTACATAAGAATGATTCAATAATTGAATTCAAAAACAAGTAAAATAGATCAAACTAAAAGGTGAATTGAGTACTTGTTGTATTTTTAAAATAAGATGTGACCTGCTATAGCAGGACTTCATTGTCTGTTAAATTGCCAATAATTCCTATTTCTTAAAGATACAAATAAAATCTACTTTCTTATGAAAAGTGGCTGCAAGGACCAAGTTACGATTGAAAGTGTGGTTATGTTGCATGCGAAACACGATCAACGCAATTTGCACATAGCCTACGTTGACTACCAACAGACGTTTCCCTCAATACCCCACGATTATTTGCTTGAGGTCCTCAAGGCATATAAGATCTGTCCGCGTGACATTCAATTTTTGGATCACGCTAGGCACACATGGTGGACAAAGATTGAATGTTTTGATCATAGGGTGATGAGGGTAACTCGGTCCTTGCCCATTAAACGAGGAATCTTCCAAGGTGATTCATTTAGCGCACTATGGTTCTGTTTAGCATTGAACCCGCTGAGTTGGACGTTCAACAACACGTCCTATGGGTTCAAAATTGAGACGTGAGTGGCTGAGTCTCAATTCACTTACCTTCTGTACATGGACGACCTGAAGGTTTATGCAAGAGGTAAATATTCCGCAGATGCTGGATGACCGTGACCTGATTGAGGCGATGACTGTTGAAGATTCATACAGGTACCTTGGCATATTGCAGGCAAGGCGTCCGCTCAATTCTGCAATTAAAAAGGTACTTGAAACTGCTTTTTCGGATCGCTTGAATCTGGTTCTGGCGTCCGGCCTCAGTGCAAAAAACATCACAAAGGCAATTAACACCTATGCCGATCCTCTCCTAACATACTCCTTTGGTTTGGTATCATGGTCCATGACTGACCTAGAGAGGCTGAGTAGAATCCTAACATCTTGCTCTACGACTACATCTGCAGAGTTGACTTGTATACTCCCTTCAAACTTGCAGCTGTTGATTTCCAGAAAATCGGTCACCTCAACGCCGAGCAACTAGCTGCTCAATAGCGGGGTAAAAAGTTGCACAAACAACACCCCCAAACATTAGATCTTCCTTGCGTGGATAGTGATGCTTCAAACCTCTGGATAAGACGGGAAGAGCTCTTTCCGGAGACGGAAGGATTTGCCATTGCCAAACAGGACAGGGTAATCAAGACGAGGAATCGCCAAAAACATGTCCTCAGTATGGCGGCAATTGTTGACAGATGTCGCCTATGTGGAGATCCAAATGAGGACATCGAGAACATCATTGATGACTGTATAATGCTTGCCCCGCAAGAAAACACGCGCAGGCATAATGATGCTGCTGGGATCATTCACCAGCAAATTCCCCTGAACAATGGCTTACTAGAGAGATTTGAGCCCTAATATAAATATAGCTCAGTTAATGTATTAGAGAATAAACACCATCTCCTTTACTGGGACAGGACTATTCAGACTGACCATCTAGTCAGACACAATTCGTCCAGATGTTCTTTGGTTAGATAAACGTGCTCAGCATGTGAAAATTATAGACATAAGTATTCCCCTAAATAATAACATTAGGCTGCGATGTACTGAGAAGATTCAGAAATATTCGAACCTGAAGCAGGAGATCTTGACCGTGTGGAGGGTGAAGAAAGTCACTATCCACCCGATTGTGATCTCCTCTACTGGGAACGTTCACGCGAGGTGCGAACAAATCTTGGAAGAACTGGGAGCGCGAAATTCGCTACACTCTATCCATGAGGCGATATTGCTAATCACGTGCCGCATCGTCCGGAGTTTTCTGGGCGTAAACAATGATAGCGGCTAAAATCGCCCTTTATGGCCATTCCGCGTACACGGTGAATGACTGTTAGAATCACAGTTTTAATTTTATTGACCTCTCAACTTTTAATTTTTGACTTTTTAAAATTTTGTTTATGTGTGTCCGTGTACGTGTGTGAGGTTGTGTGTGTATATATCCCGTCTATTAAATTGATTAAAATTTCGAATCGTTGATCTCAGACGTTGGCATTGGTACATGATCTTCCTGGCATAAATCGACATTGGGCTTCCCAGATCCATTCCCTAGTAATTCCCATGACCTTCCCAATAAGTACTTTGGTAAATATTCTGCCCACGGTACTTAGTAGGCTTATCGCTATATAATTAGTACATTCACCCTTACCATTCTTTAGTTTTTTAATCACGGATATAGTGTCCTTGATATTGATTCTTCTTTTGCTACCTACAGTGGAATTATCTAACGTATTCTCTTCGATTTCACGGTTATTATGCTCCACAGCTTGACCTTCATACAATTTATTGGATAAATCACTCATACAGTCTTTCACTTTGCCCGAATTCCATACCATTTCACCATGAGCATTCACAATTCCGCCTGTCTCAGTGCTAGTACTTCCTTTCCTGATCTTTTCAACCCATTTCCAAAAAAATTTCTTATTTCCTTTAAAATCATTTTGCTTTTTTTTTATCTTCTTCCGATTTGATTTTATCCCTGCTTTCTTTGTATAGTATCTTGGCTTTTCTCTTTTCACCCCTATAGTAATTCTCTTGTCTAGTCCTTTCCTCATCGCTGAGACCTTTAATATTCAAAATTCTCGAGTATGTTTGCTTTTTCTCGTTGACAGCTGCGCGGAATTCATCATTCCACCAAGCATCTTCAGCCTTTCTTCCTACAGCCGCAGTATGGCAAACTACAGATGCACTCTTGAAGATGTTACCCCGTAGTATTGTCTGTGCTCGTCCCTTAACCTAGGTTTATTTCTTAAGCTAAGCCCTCTTAGTCTCTCATCCGCTACAACGAAGTCAATCATACTGTGGCTTTCGCCTCTCATATGATTCATTATCTACTCCTGACCAAAGTTCAAGTCCGTTCTCTATCTTTCTTACCTCACATCCCTTTCTCTTTTTTTCCGGTACACATAAAAAAAAAAGTTATAGACCCTTCGGTATGAACAATCTAGTCTAATTGCTTTGAATTGAAAATTATTTATATTCAAAAGTTTCAAACTTAAAATTGTTTAATTTTGAACGCTTTTAATTGGAAATAATAAAATTCCAATTCTTTTGAATTCTAAATTTTCAATTTTCAAAATTCTAATCTGAAATTATTCATTTTCGAACGTTTTGAAATTGCCCTTTTCTTGAAATTTCAATCTGGGAACATCCAAGGTCGAAATTCCTCAATTCAAAATGAGAATCGTTCAGTTTTGAAGCTCCGAGTCGTATATGATAGAAGTTCATTTCATTTTTATTCCATTCGAAGATCGTTCAATATATTGTCAATGTTATGAATATTAATATCACAAATCTATTTTCCTATTCGTTTCACGCTTGTAGCTGCAAATAGAGATAACTGAAAAATATAGATGAAGTAATAAAAGAACAAGATTATTCAATCTTTACTTCTTAAAGGGATTCTGAAATGAGTTGAGATGCATCATGTACAAGTTACTGTCAACGATTTCAAGCAATCTAATTAACATTAAAAAATTTTCATTATTTTTGTTTGAATAACTTTCATATTCACAAGCATACGATTTGTCACAAAAAAGTTCGGATATATACTCGCATGTACATTTATATATATAATTGTGTAGTTTCAAGACTTCGGCAATTTCCTTAAATTACCATAAATTAACGGTGTTCTGGAACTACCAGCACGATACCTTTTATGCTATGTTTAAAGAAATAATTATCATATTTAATAATTCTATGTATATAAATATTGCTGCTTGGAAATATAATATTTTGCGTCATCATATACATCACATACAACGATTTTGTGATATATAATAGCAAAATATCGTTTGCGTCCTGGAAGTATCCACTTTATACTTTTTTTGAATAAGAAAAAAAATATTCATAAAATTTTTCTACTTATCCTTCCTATGCAAATTATTCCACCTATAAATACAATGAAAAATGGGGGTAAAAAAATTGTCTTGGAACTATCCAATTCGCATATATATATGAGACATTCTTTTACAAACCGAACACCTTTTTTGACTTCATGATTCAGATTTGCCTGCAAATTTGTTCACAATTTGTATAGGAGAAATAACCCGACACATATATCGGGATTTCGTTTAAAACAGTGTATTTTTGAAAATATGAATATTTTAAATTTTAGTAATTTGCTGGATATCGGCCGATATCCTCACACTTGAAGTTCAATATCACCAGTTCAAATTAGCAGATCAATTCTATTCTTTTTTTTTTATTTTGTACATTGTTGTGTTAGGGTTTAATATACCCACTAACTATATTTTTAATTGTTCAGTTTCAAGAAATAATAACAATTTCATTGTCTGAATTATTTTTACATGCTGGTCCCCACGACAAGAAGAATCGCGAAAAATATCATCGTATGCGCTATTTTCTGACGTAAAAAACCCTTATTTTGAAAAATTGGAGACTTCATTAGATCGGAAGATTTTTAGTTATTTCGAACGCGCGCCATGCAACGCGAGCGGCGTACGGCAAGTCCAGGCGTTTCTGAACTCGCAATCCGTCTGTTTTGGCCTGTTGACGCTGCTTGACACGTCACGCCGCGTGACGCGCGCTCGAAGTAATTCAATATCTTCCGATCTAATGAAGTCTCCAGTTTCTCAAAATACGTATTTTTTCGTCAGAAAATAGCGCATACGATCAAATTTTTTTCGATTTTTTGTTGTTGTGGGGACCAGCATGTAAAAACGATTTAAACAATTAAATTTTTATTATTTTTCTGAAATTAACACCAAAAAATGAAACTCGTATACCACTAAGAGGGTTACATCAGTCAATATAAATAGAAATTGTAATGGAATCGATTCACTATGTAAACCCGCCAATAATTAATTTTGAATGTAAAAAGATTCAGTGAAATCAAGCAAAATATCAAGAGTTTGAACTCACATATTTACTGAAATACGCATTTATGAACAAAATCCTGATACACGTGTCGTCTTAATAATGAACACAATGCTATAAGAAAATTTTGGCTACATTTAAAAATGTCACATTTTTTTCCCCCAAATCCGTTCGGTTTGTAAAAGAATGTCCCATATATATATAGCCACGCCTTACAACCGTGAGATTGGTGACCACATACTACGATGGAATCACGATGAATGGCCGGCGAAACCCTCGTGAGTCTTAAGGACACGGATCGACGGATCGCAAGTACCTTGGCATTTTTCTAGCACGTGGGTATGGCTTCGACTTTACGAACCAGTGATGGTTTGGTACGTCCGAGAGCACCGATGACAAGGACAATGATTTAAGCCGAATATTCTTGGAACACTCCCGGCAGCTCCCTTATAAGGTTTTGATTCCTCTCGCCCCTTTCATTCTCCTTGACTGTGTTGTTGACGCCGGTCGAAGCCAAGAATTCGATCACGAACATAGTTTGTTTCTCTTTGCCAAGGAGTACGATGTCAGGCCTCGAGTGTACAACTTTTAGCCTGAACTCGAAGTTCCAGTAAATTCTACACAACTCGTTCTCGACAAGTGACTCTATCTCTCTGGGAGCATTTGGCAGGGCAGGGTTGCAGTTAACATCATACGAGCGTCAAAGATGGTAACAAAGCACCCTTAGGGCCGCATTGTGTCTTTAGAAATACGTCGCTTCCGCGTGAGTGGGACACCCGGATAGTATGTGCCGTAGGTGCTCAGAATGTGCATGGCACGCTCTGAACCTGTCAATGGAAACTTCTTGACGTAAGATGCAGCTACGGTATACCAAAGTGGAAATGACACTGTGTGGAGCTGTTCGAGGAAGTTTTTAAACTCTGATTTCTTTACTCGGGCTTATAGAAGTGAGGCAACTGGAAGCACTCTCCTCACTTCTGATGTTCAGATCCAGGCCAAGGGTCTCGGCCGCCTGCTCTGCGGCATTGTAAAGGAACGTTCCATTGACAATCATCTCGTGGTTCCTGCCCATTTCTAGAAGAGGATCTCGTCCAATTGCCACGATGTGAGCTGTACCCAAGAAAATTGGGTCATAAAGACACTGGATATTTAGAAGTTCGCGCCCGCCTTTACGGCATGGCATATATCAGCGTGGAACGGACGAGTTGATATGCAAGCTGTTTTGCATATACATGTTCTTACGTGTAGTGATATCAAGGGCCGTAGGCTCGTGCTTCCTCCATGGAACCACTCCAGATTAATAGAGCAGAACCGGGATAGCAAGCAGAAATCTTATTCAACGCCGATAGATTGTAAGACGAAATCTGTCAGAGGAGACGCTTGTATCTGCTTCGGAGAGCCGCCTTCACTGATGTTATATCCCGAACGCACCTCTGTGGCACGCCTAGGTATAAGTAGATCTCTCCAGCGCCAAGGTGTCTGAAAGCACTCTTGTCCATGAGCTCAGGGTCGTCGTGAACGCTAGCAAGTCGTTCCCGCTTTAGATGAGTCTTGGCACACTTGTCCAATCCAAAGTTCATACCGATTTCTCGTGTGTACCCCTCCACGATCATTAGAGCATCCTTGTGATGCCGAGTTCCAGAAGCATAGATCTTCAAGTTATCCATATAAAATATATGAGTGATCTCATGCTTACGATCATTAGATCCGCCGAAGAGGTACTCATGAGAATCGCGCAATGCGAGAGATAGTAGCAGAAGTTTGATGCAAAAGAGGAGAGGGTTCATGGTGTCGCTCTGAAAGACGCCCTTCTGGAAGATGATGCTGTTAGTTGTCACACGGTTTTTTCCAGGTGTGATAGTAGATCTGCTTTTCCGAAGGGGCCTTAATCTCTTTATGAATTTAACTATGTTGATGAACCTTCAAGCTTTCCAACAGACAGATGATAAGTCCATGGCAGGTTGAATTGAAAACTTTCTGGTAATCAATCCATGCCATCCACAGATTGCGATTGTAGACTGCAGCGTCTTTTCTGGGGGATGCCTGATTTCTGTGGTTGGTCTTAATGTCGCTTCCTCTCATTCGTCTGCGGCTTGTTCTTGCAGCGGTTGGGGAAGCGTTCCGCGGATATTTCCTGTTCGCAAGAGGTTGTCGGCGCGGTTTCGTAATCTCTGTTGCAAAACATGCGAAAGCTCTGGGTGTTTCTGGCACCACAGAATGTGCAGTTGTGCCATGTAACCCCTGTGATCAGGGATAATGCTAGCATCATAGCAATCCAGCAAGTCATCTCTCCGGCGGATACGTCCACTCAAGACGTCGACCGCCCCGCCGATTCGTCATCGTGTTTCCATCCGGATTATTTGCAACACTGCGAACTCTAGGGCGCTCGGCAAAAAAAAATCTTAGTCATGTCTAATTCAGCCTGAATGCTGTGGGTCACAGAGCGCATCTTGATGACGGTATCTCAATAACTGAGGTCAACCAGAATTGTTAGTTTTTTTTTTATTTGATACTCACTTTAGTTGAGAAAATAATAAGCTTAGTATACGCAGTAAGGCACTTTTTTTATTTCTATAAGACTTTTTGTCCATCGATCACTCACCAATCGATGATTCATACATGTGCTTAGAGTTCTGAACGTTCATATGAACGAAATTTTTTATTAGTTGCTTTCTAATCTAGATTCAGTGTCAAAATAATGGTCCATTACATAGGAAGTAATGCAATTATAATAGAAACTTGCAATACTTATTTTTATTTGTAGCGGAGACAATATTTCTAGATAAAATAGAATTGGGAAATTGGGTTTCAATCGTGTGAACGTTCAGAATTTTAGGTACATGGTTTATGCTCGATAAGAACCCATACATCGATGATTTCTATCCGTCAAGTACCAATACATCACGTTGTGTAAATATCCTATACATCGATGGTTTCTAGCCAACAAGGCCCCATACATCACTCTGCGTAAGCGCTTAAATTTTTTCATTTTTTTTTTACCAATGAAAGCGGTATGCTTAGTAGTTTTTGAGAAAGAAATCAAACTTATTGCTCTGCACGACGCAGCGTAAGCGTACAAACTGTTCGAAATGAATGATCTCAAACACCGTAAAAGGAAGTATTATTTCAGGGCTCATTCCAAGTGCATATTAAAATAAGGCTTAGAGAAAACAGTATTGAATCGTACTAAATTAATTCACTTGAGTCTTAGAATGATACCACTGGTGGGATCCCGGAGTCACTTGTTTTATATTGAAAATAGCAGCATGAAGTTATGTTATCAAAAAACAGGAAACCTCGAGTCCAAAATAATACCTGCGAAAAATGATACAGTAAAAAAAGAGAACTGTTGTTTTTACAGTGAAGGTATGAAGACTCAACGTTTTTTCCTGATTTCCATTCTGGAATATCTCACAACCATGTTGCGCTAGTAACCAAAGTCTCTGACCGGAACCTTTTTGAAGATATTAATGTAAAATTTTTAGGATTAAAATTTCAGATTTGTTCGCCTATTCATTAGTATTTAAAAAATTTGGATAAGCAATTAACAATTATTGCCGGATGACCATTTCTGAAAAATTTTTTCGTTGACTTTAAACAATTCTAAATCAACTTGAATAATCCTAATTGGTCCATTTTCTTCTTTGACATTTTTTAGAGTAAAGAAGTCAAGCTTTCTTATGGGATTATTAAAAAGAAATTAAAGAACCCTAAAATGTGAAAAAAGTGAAATACACTCATACCCTGTTAGTGTGCCGCCTTCGGGTCAGGTCGGGACAGTAACGGGGGTTATTAAAATCTAGTTTCAAGCGGATATGAAGCGACAAGTCAGTAAACACTCATGAGCGCATATATAATCTCTGAATCCGGCACGTACAAAATTCTATGCGCAGAGAGTCGCGATGTAAATAACTTCTACTACGTCGCTAAGTTTCCGAGCGAAGACCCTGAGTATAGGCGGTCAAGGAACGCTCAGGGGGGGAGACAGAAGCATTCAAGCGTGAGCGACCGAGAAGCCGGCACACAAAGGGGGGGGGCACACTGACGGGGTATGAGTTTAAACAATTAATTTACTCCAAAAAGTCTAAAAAAACTGTTTATAGCACCCCCATGATTTCGCCCCATTTTCATGCCTATTGAGCGGGACCACAAACTCGCTTCTTGAGTGGTGTGCGTGGAAGGTACGTTCTACACCCTAGGGAGTAACATTATAACATAACATTCATAACAAATTTTTAAAAGTTTAAACTCCTTTAATCCCACTGATAACCATTTCTAAACAGTTTTTCCGTTGATTTCGAACGATTCGGAATCAACTTGAATAATCTTAATTGGTCCATTTTCTTACTTGACATTTTTTAGAGTAAAGAAGTCAAGCTTTCTTATGGGACTATTCAAAAGAAAAACTAAAGAAGCCTCAAATGTGAAAAAAGTGAAATAAACAATGAATTTATTCCAAAAAGTATCAAATTTTTTTATAACACCCCCATGATGGTTGATTTCAACGATATGATTCTTTATCTCTGAAAGTTTCATTTTGAACTTAAAATGGACAAGAAAATGTTCTGAGGCAAAACTTAACGACGTTTCGTTCATATTGAGCAATACGACCACTGAAAGCTTTTCAATTGTTTTCCAGTTTTGACATTGCTCATGACAGCGAACCTAGCTGAAGTTCAAAATAGGTTCGTCAGGAAATGATCTGAAGCAAAATTGAAACCCTAATTTTTTCTGTGCAGACTCAGGAATTACAAATATTCTATTACAATTTTTATTTAATAATCATAAACAATTCTTTCAAACAAATTCCACAGTATAACAGTTTAATATACAGGTAGAAAAAAACTTGTTTTGCCTTAAAAATGTTGTAATTTATTATTACAATGGTATAAGTAACGAAAGATTATCATAATTTGAAAATTTATAAACAACTTATTAAGTTATAAACAATCTTTTAACCTATTAGGTTTCATAGACAGACTAATTGACATAGTAGAGAAGTTTATATTGGAATGAGAATATTTCATTAAAAGATGATTTTTAATTTTTCAAAAATATTTAAAATATTTAGTTCAAACAATTTTATTCTAAACAGTTTTTTTTAAATATAAGTTACGACAAAACTAATAACAGCATTCAATTCTACAAGGAAAATTACATAGAGTTAATGTGTTAGATAACTTTTTTCTCAATGGTACTATGAGTTACATTGTAGGCGACATTATTAATTGAATTGTTCAAACAAAAGTTTTTTAAACAATTGGATATAAATTCTTTTCCATGAAAAATCGTTTCTCATTTGAATGTCCTCATCTTAACATGAACATATCTTATATGTCAATTCGTCTGCCCATGAGACTTTATAGATTAAAAAATTGTTTAAAACTTTACATGTTGTTTATAAATTTTCAAATCACGACAATTTTTAGGTAATTATACCATTCTTATAGTGAATCACAACGATTTAAAAAAAAATAATTGTTTTTCTTCAACGAACTTATAAACTGAAGCATTTTTTCGAATAAATTGTTTATAATAATTAAATATAAATTTAAATGCAATATTTGTGATTTCTGAGTATGTCTCCCTTATTTCTGACTTAAGATATCATAAAAAAGTAAAAGGTTATTTTTTGTAGAAGTTTTTTTAAATGAGCAAACTTTTTTCTTAACATTTTGTAAAAGATCCTCTCAGAGATAAAAAATCTTATCGTTGAACTCTTGACGGTCCGCAGTCATGAAGAGTGATTTTAAAACTACCCGTGCAAGCATTGGTCACAATTCAACCTCCCGGTTTTCAGAGAGTGGTGATAATCTTAGTTTAATTTTTAACTAAATAATCAAATTTTGCAATAATATAGTTGATTTGTCAACAAAGACGGTAAATCTTTAACAATCATAAAAAAATGAATTTTTGACAAAAAAACTGAACTCTCAACCAAGTTATTAAATTTGCAATAAAAAGGTTGATTTGTAACAAAAAATATAATACATAGTTGATATTTCTACCTGGAATATATTTTAATTTCAAATCAAGAATAGTTGAATTAAATCGATAAAGACTAAGTTTTAACAAAATAGCTATTTGGCAATTTTGATCCTCGTAAAATAAATTATATTCTGATTGGCCTCAATTTTTCGAGGATATCTTTGAAATATTTTTCAAGTTTTTCCTTCAGATTCATGACTGGTTTTATATGCAGATATTCGTCATTTTTGTTTCCTCACAGAGGAAGCTTTGTAATGACAACATAACTTGAATATGATTGCAGATAAATTGACGACATTTGCATGGCTTACTTTCGTTACTGTTGCCTGAGAACTAACTGCGGAACTCATGAAAATATCTATTACCTTTTTCTTTAGCACATTGGAATATTTTGAAAATGGGTTTCCTCGTTGTGAAACTTTTTTCATTGACATAATTTAAAGTTGTTACAAGATTATAAAAGATTTCTTTGTTTAAAGTGAATCGATTAACTTATATAATATCCATACATTTTATGAAAAAGTGAGGAAGTCATGGTCATTTATATTGTTTGAAAAATCAATTTTCATGACAAAAATATTCTCAACCACATAATTTGAATGTGATACAAGAATAGAAAAGATTCCTGGGTTCGAGATGAATCGACTCACCTATAATAAAAGTACATTGTATTGAAGAATACGGAAATTATGGTAATTTATATCATTCAAATACTCTGTTTTGAACAGAAATTTTGTTACCTTTAACATAATTCAAAGTTCATGTGAAAATGGAAAAAGGTCTTCGAATCGAAACATTTAAATGACCTATTTAGATTTTTTCATTTTGACTTTCTCTATGATGGAGCAAATATATTTGCTTATGTTTCATAATGAGGAAACAAAACTTCTCATCAAATCAGCACCATGAAGATGTTAATATAAACAAAGTATAAGGCTCGAAATCGAATTTACGGCTAGATTAAAAACAATTGGCTTTCAAATGCAAGCATGATAGAAAGTGCAGCTAGTTTCTTCAGTATTCGTTTTTTAAATATTTACAGAATAATTTTGCGCTCAGCTTGAAATATTTGTAGGTGTTTCGCATTATATAATCATGAAGAATTTTTTTTTAGTAGTATGAAGCTTCAACGGATACAGTTTAAAAAGGATAATACGCATTTTCAGGATTATATCATTCTATCAGATACTTCTGTGTGTGTGTGCTGGTCCTCATAATGACCGTTCCATGAGAAAAGGTACCAATAACTACATACCTATATATGAGTTTCATATATCAAGCACCTCATAATGCCCATTTCAAAATTATTACAAATATTTACAATAAAAATGATTTTTTTCTTTCAAAAAGTCAAGCTAGTTGAGTATTTTGTACCAAGTATTTATTTTGTTGATAAAACATTATTGGTATGAAATCCTCCCTGTTCGTACTCGCCTTTAAATTGAATCAAACAAATTTATTACTTATATTCATTGTGGACATAGATCGTAAGAGTAATTAATAATATGAATAACATATTATCATCAGTTCATTAAGAAAAAGAACAAAAACGACCAATCCTCGTAAAATTAATTATATTTTGACTGGCCGTAAATTTTCGAGTATATCTTTGGAATACTTTTTAATTTTTTTCCTCGGATTTATGGCTGGTTTTATATGCAGATATTCGTCATTTTTACTTCTTTACATAGGAAGCTTTGTAATGGTAACAATTTCGAAAAAAAACAAAGATTGAACGTTTCTCTATGAAAAAATATCTAATACGGTTTTCGGTACAATTGTCCAGATGTACGTATATTTGTATAAATGTGTGTGTGTGTGTGTGTCACGCTTTTTTGTGAACATGATAACTTGAAGACGGTTACAGAAAAATTGATGAAATTTGTATGGTTCATTGACGCTCATGATATTTGAAAACTGACTAAGGATTTATAAAAATATTTATCACCTATTTTTTAGCAACTAATTACATTTCAAAACTTAGTTTTTTTATAGAAAACCTTTTTTCATTAGCATAATTCAAAGTTGTTACAACATTATGAAAGACTTCTTGATTCAAAATGAAGCGATTGACCTATTTTATATTCATACATTTTATGAAAAATTGAGGGAGTTGTTTTATTTATATTATTTGAAAAATCGATTTTCATGTTAAAAATTTTATCAATCACATAATTTAAAGATGCTGCATAAACAGAAAGAATTCCTGAATTTCAGACGAATTGATTCACCTACAATAATGATACATTGTATTAAAGGGTAGGGAAATTATAGTGATTTATATAATTTAAAAAATCTGTTTTATAAAGAAGACTTTTCCATTAACAGAACTCAACGTTTTTTTAAGAATGGAAAAGGGTCTTTCATTCGAAAGATTTTCAATGACCTTTTTAGACTTATCTATTTTGGCTTCCTCCATAAGGGAGCAAATATATTTGCTGATATTTCATAATGAGGGAAAAGATTGCTCATCAAATGAACACCATGAAATTGTAAATGCAAACAAAGTGATAGCACCTGAGATCGAAGTTAAAGCTAGTGTATAAATAATTGGCTTCCAAATGCGGGCATGCTAGTGAGTGCAGCTAGTTCCTTTAGACTTTTTTTCTAAATAGTTACAGAATAATTTTGCGCTCAACTTGAGATATTTTTAGGTATTTCAAATTATATAATCATTGGAAATGCAATTTTTATAGTAGTATATAGCTTCAAATCATATAGTCTCACAAGGAAATATACGCATTTTCAAAATTATTAATTAAATCAATGAATATTACAAAATTTTGGTTATGTGAAAGATATTGCAAATGTCCTGCTAATGACCATTCCATGAGGAAAGGTCCCCGTAACTACCTTCATATGAGTTCCATATATGAAGGTCCCCATAATGCCCATTTCAAAATTATTAGAAATATTTACAATAACGATGATTTTTTCGTCCAAAATTCAAGCTAGTTGAGTATATTTTACCAAGTATTTATTTTCTTGATAAAATACTATTGGTATAATATCCTTCCTGTTCGTACGCGCCTTTTTCTTTAATTGAACAATCTAATTACTTATATTTATTGTAGACCTAAATCGTAGGAGTAATTTTGAATTTTGATCAAATATTGTTCGAACGCGTAACCGTTCTAAATGAAAAGTCATAACCTGTACATAATTTTGTTTATTTAACAAAAAAAACAATGTTACACTATAGAAGATTATATACAGATTTGCAGACTGGTAATAACATTCGTGGATCTCAGATGAGATGTATTTCAAGACCGTGTACAAGAGTAACTGATCTTTGCTCCGGTAAATAGTTCGAAGAGAGGAGAAGATACAGCCAGAGTAGGGTTAGCGTAGGCGAAGTACAAATTGA
>JAUMHM010000083.1:6361884-6375303 GCA_032362435.1 Melikaiella ostensackeni
CATCCATCCATCCATCCATCCATCCATCCATCCATCCATCCATCCATCCATCCATCCATGTAATTTCTCGCCTCCCTTTCCAATACTTCTCATTTTTATCCAGGCTCCCGTTTAGACTTCCATCAAGGCTTCGACAAAATCATAAACGTTTGGTTTGGCATTTCTGAACATGGCATTCAAATGCGCATGATAAGCCTCACAACCACTTGTTGTTCTCATTATTGTTGGAGAAAAATGAGTCCAAATTTCATGTGGCAGACTTGAACATTAATGTAATTTTTATAAACATAATCACAAAACTTTTGAACTCAACTATCTAATGGTTGGATAGGTTTGAGGTCTTCATCAAAACATTTCACAACATCAGAAGTATTTGAAAAAGCAAGACCAAAAAAGTTTTTTATAAAAGAACCCTTTTCTGATTTTTCATTCTTGTATCTGTTACTAAATCCGAGCTCTTGAATTATTTTCGACCAACTTTGACCTAATTGAAATCTACAACCATCTATAGTAATGGAATAGTTAAAAACTGTCCGTATAGCAGAATAAATAAAAATTTTGAAGTCTGCATAAACTATTCTTGGACTGAAATTGAAATCAAGTTTTTTATATTCTGAAGCTAAGTGAGCAAGTGCAGTTGCATAGAGATTGATTTTTTCATTAATAAGCAAGAACGTAGCAAAAGTGATGCAAAAATTTGCATGCAGCCCGAGAATCTAAAAAACGTGAGCGAATTGTTCAGGATAGCTGTAAGATGTTCCATCGACAAAAATAATTGCAAGATTGCACAAAAACTTCAAATTGAAAATTGTAGAAAACATAACAATTTTCTCTTTCTTATTGTCAAAAAGTAAAAAGTTATCATTTTCATAGTTTTCCGTACCTAAGCACTTATTCCGTACCTATCGCGAAAATCCCCCCCTCCCCCTTCTCTGCTGCTCGGAGTTCGTCGCACGGGTGGAGGAAGAGAGATTGAAGCAAAACTACATAGGTCTAAATTGACCGTAGTTAGCAATATTTTAAAATTTTCTGACCATAGTCTGCAACATATAATTTTTGAATCTTGAGAAGAATGGTCTCTAAAATTTTGAAAGTGCTCCAACTTTCTGAATTTTCATCCAAAATAACTGACTAGCAAACTTGACCTTCAGTTTTCGACACTTAGAGAGTGTACTAAAGGCCAATCCAATAGATTGATTCTTTCAAAAGTTGCTGTGTTCACATACATACATACATACATACATACATACATACATACATACATACATACATACATACATACATACATACATACATATGTACATACAGACAGACAGACGTATTCATCAAATTTATCAAATGAAATTTATTGTAAAATATTTTAGTTATATTCACTTAATTAAAGTAAACTATGGGCATTTCATAAAAAGTATTTTTAGGAGTTGTTGTTGTGCTCGCCTAGCACGAATCAGCACAACTTTTAGATTTTCAAAATTGGCATTTTTGACATTTTGGGCATATTTTATCGCGAACATAATCAAATTCTAAAGAAGTCCGAGAATTGAAGCTTAACTCCAACCAGTTAAAAAATTATTCTCCGGCAAAATATGCCGAAATAAAAAATTAAAGGGTGATCTTTGTGACATGTGGAGGTTATATTAACAACCAACAATTCGAGCAGGCATTACAATTTTCATTGCATTGCTAATTAACAATATATGTAACGATCTGACGGAGCTCAAATCGACAGCACTTAATTAGCACAAAATTCCTAAGTTAAAAAAATTGTGATGTAATTAATAGTTTTTCTTGTTTGGTGTGGTAGTGCCATCTTTACGTAAAGCTGACATTACTACACGTTTCTGAGAAAAATTACGAAGTACACAATCTTTTTCTGCGATATTAATTGGCTCGAAATTCCTACGTTGCGGAGAATTTGATGTAATTGATAGTTTTCGTTTTTTGTTGTAGTAGTGCCAGCTTTACGTAAAGTTGGCATTACTACACGGTTTTAATAATAATAAAAATGTTGAAATTTCGCGCTTGGCACCAAAACCAAAATATGTTGATTTGAAAACTAAGTAATCCAACCCACGCACTAATTGCATTGAGTGCAAACTCATAATAAACTAGAAAAAATTTAACGAACTAATTCACAGTTAATTTATTTTCTTTGAAATCACGAAATAGGTCGTATGTAAAAAAATGCCCCGCTGCTTAGGACTCATTAACCACATATAAGATCAATTTTATATGAAATCGAGCGTAGATTTTTCGAAAAAACATTCTCATCGCGCGCTTTGCGCGCTGCTCGTAAGTATGAGCGCGCCTGTCGGAGCTTCTATCGAGCTTCGCGCTCGATAATATGTTTACCTCGCGTTACGAGCTCAGTCTTTATACTTTTTCTACGATTTTGAACACATTTTTTAAAATCAAAAGTTAAACCATTGACAACTTTAATTTGGTGGTTTCAAATTATGTTTTTTTGAAGTTTTTTTTTCTAAAGTATAAGTTGAAGCTTATAAGTATAAAAGTTGAAGTTTTTTTAAAAGTATAATATATAACATATAATACATTCTCATCACGTGTCTTGTGCTTCACACTCGATTAAAGTATATCCAATACGCAAAATTTTCTACATTATGTCGAAATCTACTATACTGAATGTGTGTCATACTATATGTAATTTCTGGATTTTGGTCCGAGACTTATGCTGCTGGCGAAAATTTTTTCCGTCAAAAATTGTATTGTATCTTGTGTCGTTTTTTATAAAGTTAAATTTCTATTTTTAATGATATTTTTCACAATTAAAGCGAAAACTATGTAGATATATTCAAGGAACATGAAGAATTAATTCAATGTACAACTTAATTGTAACAAATAATTTATTTAAACAAATTCTTCAGCATACCATTTCTTCTAGAAAAAAATGTGGTCTAAAAAATCATTGTAATTTATTAGTTGAATGGTATTAGTAAGGAAAAATTGTCTTAATTAAAAAATTTATAAACAATTCATAATGCTGAAAACCATTATTTAACCTACTATGTCCCATGGGCAGACGAATTCACATAGTAGAAAAATTAATTTTGGGATGATAATATTTCATTACCAGATGCGTCTTAATGGAAAGGATTTTGAGATTAAGATTGCTTAAACATTTTTACTTCCTTTGAATTTTTTTTATTTCTACAAATCCCGTAAATAACCTTTCAAATAAAATTTCATTCATTCTCTAGAGTTCTCTATAAATTTGTTAAATTACCTTAAAATCCTTCAAAAGCATCAGAAATCGTGAAAATCCGTGAAAATAACTACAAATTATTCGAATTTCCTAGAATATAAATTAAATTAAACTCATTGACTAAAGTTCTCTACAAAAAAGAACTTTTAAGACCCTAGATACCTTTTAAATCCCTTGAAGTCCTTGGAGACCCAATAAAATCCTTTAAATCTTGTGAAGTTCCTTGAAAAACCTTGAAATCCCTTAAAACCTTCAACTAGGATTCGTTAGAAATTACTTGAAATCTTTGGAAAGCCTGGAAAATTCTGATTACTTAGTAAAAATATGTATATAAATTTATTCAGGAAATATTATTTAAAAGAACTATCTAGAAATGGGAAACGTGACAAATAGAAAAGTTTGATCAGAGAACGCGATTGTGTAAATTTTCAGCTTTATTGAAACAATGAAAAAGCAATATTGTGAATCTTGTAAATAAATGAAGTCACCTCCACCAATATTAGTTACCGCTTAAAAATAGAAAAACAATAATTATTTACACACTTAATCTATTTCACCTTACATTATTCACGTTTAAAAAAATCCTATTCATACTTTAGTATAAACGTTATTTTTTAAATATTTCCCTATTAAATGCGAAAAAATTACTAAAAATAAAATCCAAATTAATAATAAAAATCTTTAAATTCATTCATTCACTTTGTACGTATTGGAACTTCTCTGTTACCGCTCGTTTTTCGAGTGTTTTTTGTTTCGCGACTGTTTCTATCATGTCAATTTGACAGTTTATTAATTAAATTTCAGTTTTACATCTTCAAAATTGAATAATTTTCTACTTCAAATTTTCAGAATTGAACTACACTCGAACCCCCATTATATGCACGTCCGGTTTACGCCTTCCTACAGCTGCTGGCTGACTGCTGGCCACCGCAGTTTTTCAGCGGTCGGGGCGAGAGACGCTGTTAAACCAAGCGTGAAATGCCAGCAGCGTATAGATAAAGGCGCACTGCGCGTGTACTCAGGTTCGAACTCACGTTCGGAGATGGCGTATAGTAATATCAGGAAATGGTTCACACGTCCCTGACTGTTTACGATTCGAGGGATCCGGTTTAGGCCTAAGTCCACTGCGAAGCAACTCCTGAAACTGGTCTTATATCGGGGTTTGAGTGTATTCTAAAAAAAGCATTCGGAGTTACTTCATTTTAAACTATAAACACACAAAATTAATGCATCTTCAATTGTAGGTCTTGAAAATTGAAGAATTTTCAATTGCAAATCTATAAAATTAAATAAGGTTCGATTTTGAATCTTCAAAATTGAACCATTCCAAGAAAAGCATTTGAAATTACATAAAATAAAATTGTGAACATTTCAAATTAATGAATCTTCGATTGTAAGTCTCAAAAATTCAAGAATTTTTAATTGAGATTCTATGAAATTGAATAAATTTTAATTTTACATCTTCGAAACATATCATGCGAGAAGTGAGTGCATATTCTTATTTATAATTGTTAATTATTATTTATTTTCTCAAAAAATTTCGAAACTCGTATTTAAAAATTTGTTTATTGATGAAGTTCTTAATTAGTTATATTTTTAATTTTAAAAAATAAAGATTCAGGGACTTACTGCTAGCTAATAAAAATTTCCTTTAAGAAACCCATATCATTTTATAACACAAATAGTACATAGATGGAAACTTCCAAGAATTTTACATCAGCACAATTTCATTAAGCAAACTAAAGTAAGCAAACTTCTCAAGCCCCCTCTACGAAGTTTCGAAACGTGTCTCAGCAGCGCTTCTTGATAATAATAAAATCTCATGAAAATTTCGAAAAAAAATTTCTTTAAAATCCCTTGAAATATTTAAAATCCTATGAAATTTCTATAAATCCATTGAATTCCTATGAATTCCTAAAGTCATTATAATTCTATGAGAACCCATGAAATCTGATGAAATTCTTAAAAATCCCTCTAAATCCATTAATATACTTTGAAATTCTCTGAAAACTTTGAAGTCCCGCGAAATCCTCTAAAATAATTTTAAATCGATGGAAATGCTTTCGAATTCCTTAAAATCACGTCAAATCTTTAAATCGTAAGAAATTCTATGAATTCTCATGCAGTTCCTTCAAATCCATTGAATTATTTCAATTATTTGATATTTCAAATTCAATTTCTCTTATGAAATCCTTTGAAGTTCCTTGTAATCTATTGAAAACTCTTGAAGTCTTAGAATTAAAAATTGCTTTGAAATTTTCTAAACCATTTGATCAAATATGTGAAAAAATGATACTCGTCTTTCAAATACTCACCACGCAATTGTTAATTGTGACATCAATCTTATATGATGAACTAAGAAGGTTAAAGAGTCCTCTCATGCTTAAAATTGAAAAATTGTAATCATAATAGATTTCAGCAATTTAATTACTTTTGCTGAAGCTAATATAAGAAGTCAAAAACGTTAGGCTTTCCCTTCTTTCCAAGTATTTCAAGTATAAAAAAATAAGAAACTCATTAACAGAAAAATAAAATCGAATAAACGTAATGAGTAAAACACAAAACATGTTTATTTTGAAAATATTATTTTACAACTATGAATTTCATTTTCCTTACAATTTTGAAGATTTAATACTGATCTCAAAGAATTTCACATATATTGAATTTGTCATTATTTAATTTTACAATTATGTGTTTCCAACCTCAGAAAATAAAATGAACCAATTCAAAAAACAGAAATGAAGAAACAAAAGCATCTCTCTGAACCAAATTCACTTCCTTTTTTCTTTTATTTCAAAAGCTTTACAAAAACATTGAATTAAATCGTGTAATTTTCTAAATTTCATAACAAAAGCTTAATTGTAAACTAAGTTACTGTTGGGCGTTTTGAATCTGAATAAGGAATTAAAATGTATATTTCGAAAAAATTAAAATTGCTTACAAGAACTCATGTGAGGCAAGCAAAGAGGAACAAATTTGCTCTATAAACTTTCCTTGAATCTCTCGCTTTTTTGAAAAAACAGAATTTTTTATTTTCAGAAACTTAACACTATATTTCATGATTTTGTAACATTTAGAAAAAAATTTTCAGTATCCGCAGTGCACCGCTTGGATTACACAGCCACACAGAAAAAAAGGTCAAGAACTTTTAAGGAGACAAATGTATTCCCATGTATATTGAGTCGATGAATCCGTATCTGAGGTCAATATAGCACCTTTAACAATTAGTATTCAACATAACCTCAAAAACCCTTATCTTTGAGTATTTGACAGAAAAACACGGTTTTATCATGAATTTCAAGCTGCTGAAATAAAAAATGGAGTCAGATCAGTGATATTACTGAAAAGTATGAAACGTAACTTCAACACGAAATTGCCTGAGCGGCACTTCGCAGGACTTAATTGAGTTACTGTACTTCCAAGCATTGAATGCGATACGTAAGTCAAATTAGTGACGGACTTTCATGCCTGTATGAAAAGGCAGCTATTTTTATTTTCATTGCGCCCTCTTTTGCATTTGAAAGACCTTCGTGTAGAGGAATTTTCCTTTTTGAACTTTTTTTCTGACGTAAATCTCTTTTCATCGTCCAACAGTAGTTCGCCATCATATTTTCATCCCATCTTCCTTGATATCGTTGTTCCATCAGTTTAATATCTTGATGGAACCTTTCACCCTGTAATTTACTGTAGTCCCTAAGATTATCAGGAAAGTATTCAACATGAAAACACATGAAATGGATTTTCAGACTCATTAAACACTTCAATTCTTTGAAACAACATTTTTGAAATCGAGCCATGCTCCTTTCTCAGTTGAAATCATTTTAGTAACAAAAACGTCGTCTTTTAGTAGCTGTCGAATTTGAGGTCCATCAAATATCCCTTCTTTCAATTTAGCATCGGACAATTGGGGAAAGTGAGACATTATATACTGAAAACATTGTCCCTCTCTATCTAGTGCTTCCACGAATTGCTTAATGAGACTCAACTCGATATGAAGAGGTGGAAGGAGGATTTTTGATGGCTCCACTGGTGGGTCACTGATGACGTTTCTGGATCCTCTTCCCAGCGAAATTCTTTTTGGCCGAACTTTTCTTGTAATTATGAGCACGATCCTGACTGTCTCATAAGCACAGGAAGCAAGGATACTTCGTATTTCCTGATTGCGGTTCCAGAAGCATTGGGAGAACTTTAAAATCTCCTCAAATTTGCCATCTATGTTGTTCGTACTTCATTTTTTCCAACATGATTTTCATATTACTGTAAACTTCTTTATGTTTTGTTGAATAAGCTATTGGTATCGATGCATATGTGTTTGTGTTGTGCTGCAAGATGGCCTCCAGGCTTTGTTTAGAAGAGTCTATGAATAACCTTCACTCTTCATCTTTGTAAACTCCTGGTTTTAATTCATCCATATGTCTGTTAACATCCGTGCAATAGACTTAAGACAGTTCTTGGTCAAGATGAAAGCCTTTCCGGAAATGCTGTTCTCTGTTCCGATAAACACTTTACTTCAATCCTCTCGCTAAATTTCCTTTTTTTTTAAACTGAAGCAAGGTGTTCAGCGCTATCTTGAGATAATCCCAACTCTCGAATTAAGTCATTTAATTTATTTTGGATCCGCGTCTCTGAACGTCTCGTTTTTGTGTCACATGTAGTGTATACGTTATCGGTTGTTTCACATTCAGCATCGGAATCTTCACCATCTTCGCATTTGTACAACATTGCATGACAAGTGCGTGTTTCCAAGTATCTTTATTTTTGGAAGCCATAGTTGTTTTGATCCCTGCACGTCAAGGATCCTGGCCCGTTCGCTGGCGAGTCCACCGTTCTGGGGGTGATAACCCTCATACCTCCTCAGGGCTAAGTATGAGGGCATTCCGATTTTGATGAGGACAATTTTCACCCATCGTCGGACACACTACGGCTTCATTCTTAAACCCTAACGTCCCCCTGCAGGGCAGGGCGCCTTCGCTGGCTTCGTCACTGACAAAGTAAGTTTTCTTACGAAGCATAATATGTGGAAGACTTTTTAAGGAGGAGATTGTTATATCAAGGTGTTTTTTGAATAATGCCTGAGATTTATTTGCTACTATGTTGATCTGACTTCAAAACTATGTTCTGCGACTGAAAATCATAAAAATACTATTTTGGCCTATAAATTGCTGCTTGAACAATATCTTTTGCAGGTCGTGTTGCGGAATTTTCAGTCATATCACTAATCTGACTTTATTTTTGAATTACAATGCCAGTCAGGGTGTCAGGGCGAGTGCAGTCGAGTCACGAATTGTCGCGAAAGACCGACGTGGCGTTACTGCGCTTGCGTCATACGTACCAGTGCCCATGATATAGAGATCTGAGACAGAGTGTCAGATGGTTCGAAGACTCTGCGCTATCTTCTACTACACTCAAACCTCGGTTTCAGTGCAGTGTTGGGGGTGGTCTTCAAATTGCTTTGGTCCTGAATCGAGGGGTTGCAAACATAAACAGTCAGGGTCGGAAGAACCATTTCCTAATATTACGCAATCTCCGAGCGTGAGTTCGAACCTGAGTGCCCACGCACTGCGTCTTTCTCCATACGCTGCTGGTGTTTCAAGCTTGGTTAAAAACCTCTCACCCAGCGCGCCGGAGAAACTGCGTGGGCCAGCCGTTATAGGAAGGCCGAAACCGGGGGGGAGGGGGGGCTGGAACCGCGATTTGAGTGTAGCAGCATCTCAAAACGCGAAGAATATTTCACATTACACGACGCATCTTGTTCCGATTCTAATCTTAACTATACACAGTAATATCGAATTCGATAGATCGACAGATCCGACAGATTCGATAGATCCGACAGATCGAATCTGACATGGGTAGATCCGGTGGGTCCGGTCCTCCCGAGATCCGGTCCGAAAAGTATCGGTCCGGATATTGCACATCACTGATATACAGGTATATGGCCACCCATCTGACGGTTGCGAGGCGTGGCCATTGTGGGATTTACCGCGATTCTACTGGGAGCCGGTGCCATTCTCATGGATGGCAGTCGCTCCCAGGGGGACCCTGCGGTGGTTGTTTGACCTATATATATATATATATTGTGACCCTCGCGTTTTGACTGTTCTATTTATTAATGCAAATGTCGCAAAGTTCTCTTTTCTCATGTATTGTGGATTAATTCGTTTCTATCACAAAAAGTCTCAGCAGTTATTTTCTACGTAATACTATCATACATAAAAGGGGTCTTACGTAAGAAGGAATAAAACTCTACTTTCACATGATTTGAATCCTTTCAAATTAGTTTTCTCGCACTAAGTTTTTAAATTATTGTAATTCGGTATCCCTTTAATCTTGACTGTAGCATCTCAGTCAGGTTCCTTTAGAAGGATTATACTTGTGATTGTCCCCATAAATCCGTCCTTTAAATTCTAAACATTTAAGCAATAAGTTCGAGCCGATGTGTTTGAACAATGGTGAAGCGGACAATAGACTCAGCCAACTAGTGGACCTTTTGGTACCCTAGTTGAACGCAATGTTGCCAGAATTTGTAGTTGCCACGTTTGCCAAAAATTTCCTTGCGGTGAAGTCAAAAGGTACACAATGTTTAAGACTTCTTGTACTCAATCAGTAGCATGTTCGATGCGATCCGAACCTTCGCCGCGTAAAGATCGATCAGTTACGTGTTAAGCAATTAGACTTTTGGATCTTTGTAAGTATAGTTATTTAGTCACTTTACTGTGATGTGATAAAGTGATTTGAGGAACTTAGATAATTAAGAAAGAAACGTAATTATTAATATTCTTTAAAGTGGAGTTTCGAGAAGAGGTATATTTAATTGGAAATTTGATCCATAAAATTGCTGGTAGAAAACTGCCATCAAACAAACAAGTTTTAAGTGTCTTGCTTTTGAATATTCGTGAAATGAAAAAAAATATTCGGGAAACTGCATCCTTGGTTATTGATAAAACGCTTACTTTTTGGCAAAAAGCAAGAATACCAACAAAGAACAAACAACATTGCGTATAGAAACTGGAACTGTTGTATCGAGAATGGAGGAACCTTAACAAAAATTCTTTAAGGAAAAGTGCAACACAGAAGCAAAAGGAAGACTGGTTTTCTGAGAGTCTAGATGAGCTTTTTTAAATTGCTTATGCAAGTGCGCTGGAATTAATTACGATAGAGAAGAAACAAAAAAATTTTTCTTTTGCAGAGGCAAGAAGGCCGACCAGGCTACATACGCGGAACTTACGCAGAATTTGCTAGAGGAAGATCAACTGCAAAAAAGATTAATAACTGAAGATAAGAGGAAAGAACGTTTTCTTTGGGGTATAGCACAAATCGGTAAAAACTACAAATAATCAAAAGCATATAAATAAGGGATTTATTTTCTTTTCATTATTTTTGTTTATGTCATATCATTAACTTTATTTTCTTGTTTCTTCATACGGTGCCGTAAATGAAAAATCCACAGTGTGAAATCATTCAATATTTATTTCGTTTCTGCAAGGTGAAATATCCTTGTTCTTAAATACTTGTAGGGTTTTAAATACATACATTTTAAATAAAATAAATATGTGTATTAATTATAAATATCTCACCTTTAGATGAACTTGCTGAGCTTTTATCTTCCTCAAGTGTGAGCTGTGGAGGAAATAGATCATCAGAAACTACACAGGAAAGTCTAAGAGGTCCACCTGATCCAAAAACAAGAGCAAGATAATTTTTCATTACCGAGAAATTGGCCTCTGCATTGGACAAATGTAAAGTAAGTCAGAGAGATGCAGTGCACATTTTGATAGGAGCTGCAAAAGCATTAGATCATAATACCAATGCTCTCAATATAAATCGAAAATCCGTTCAGCGAAGTCGTCAGCTTCTGCGTGAAAAGTACTTGAAGAGAATTCGTGCCAAATTCACACCTTCTGAATTTGAAGCATGTATTGTACACTGGGATGGGTAATTGCTTCCCGACTTAACGGGAAAGGAAAATATTGAAAGACTGTCTGTTATAGTGACAGGCTGTGGGACTGTCAATGTTGTAGGTCTATGTTGTGATTCAACTGCATCAAATACAGGGCGACTGAATGGTGCTTGCGCTTTGCTAGAGTAAAAATTTGAAAAAAACTTATTGTATTTGATTTGCAGGCACCACAATTACGAGACCATATTAAGATGTGTCTTTGAAACAAAGTTTGAAATGACATCAGGACCCACGGTGCCAATATCCTAACTTTTTCAAAATGCATGGCCCACAATCGGTATTTCGAATTATCAGCCTGGAATAAACGATGAATTGGTTAGAAAAGTATTGGAAGATGTTTCAGGAAGTATCTTGCATTTTGCACTCAAGTGCTTGAAAACTGTTTAATTTAGGGAAGATTATAGAGAATTGCTGGAGATTACGGTGATTTTCCTTGGTGGTACTCCATCACGTGGAGTGAATTTTGCGACGTCTTGGAGCTCTACATCATGCTTGGTGGATGACTAAAGCCATTTATTGTATTAATTATTATTGTATTATTTATGCTCCTTTTCCAACATCAGTTCCAGATGAGAACATTTGAAAGAAACGCATACTGAGAAATTTGTATATTGATCATGAGATTATACATCAAAGCTTGGTTTAGTGCGCCAGTTGCTGAGCAAGCTCCATATCAAGATCTTCAATTTTCGCAAAATATTTAAGCCTATGAAAAAATCGATTCCGATATTTCCCATGCAGCACTGAACAATTTTTGCGGTCATTAATGGTATTTGACACCAGAAACAGCAGCATTGCCATTCTTCAAGTCGAAAATACCTCTGCCATCGAAAAAGAGAATGATCCAAGCTCTTGACTCTGCGGACTCACCTGCTGATGCCGGCAAACGACTGATTATTCGCTTGAACGATGTTCCAAAGCTTGTTGAAAAAGGGGTTGAGGACTTCATCATAATCAAGTCACCACAATTCCTCGATCGTTTCGGAATATCAATGTATTTTCTCGAAATGCCGCCAGAGGAATGGAAAACCAACAAAGACTACCAAAATGGACTGCAAATACTAAAAAATCTGAAAGTCGTGAATAATACTGCAGATAGAGCAATTGAATTAATGACTGATTACAATCCAGTAATAACAAAGGACGAAAAACAGAAGTAGTATTTGTTGCAATTTGTGCAGGACTATCGACGTCGATATCTTGATGCTAAGAAGAAAACATTTCCGATGGAGAAATAAGCATTAATGTTCAATTTTTACCTGCCCCAAAAAAATTGGAGTTACATGAGGATCAAGAACACCTAAAATTAATCAAATGAATATAAAACTGTTAAGAAAAGAAATGGATGTTAAATATTAATTTTCTTAAAACATTTGAGAGTATTTCGAGAAAACAAAGTTGTACTTACGAATATTCAAATCTGTCGAAAAATGGTTGAAATTAAATATTGGAAAAATAAAAAATTGTTTGAACATTTTCAATTCGCTTAAACAGTCTAGCGTATTGTTCAAAAACAAATTAGTACCTACAAATAATTGCATCTGCAGAATAATGGCAAAAATTAAATTTAAGAAAATATTAAATTTTCTTAACAATTTAGGTTTGCTTAAACAATTTAAGTTTCTTTGAACAATTAAGGGTAGCATTAAAAACAAATTAGTACTCAAAAAATTGACATCTGTCTAGAAAATCCATTACATTCTCAACTCATATGAATAAATCAGAAATTTTAACAAATTGAAATTGTTAAAACAATTTTAAATTGCTTCAAAAATTACTGGTTATTGTCAGGTCACCAACTTCTGATAATTTATGAGAGGAAAAATTTCGAAAAGCGTTAATAAACCTCAATATTAGATCGAATTCGTGTTTGGCGTTTATAAAGTAATCTTTGGGGACCCATAAGAGTATCATAAAATAACTCAACTTTAAAATTTATTACCGATATTTATTCTTCGATGAATTCCGAACATCATATTTCTAGGCGGCACAATTTGCAAAATTTTATGGCTTTGAAATCTAAGATTAACAAAAAACTGCTTTTTCCCCATAAGAAACATGTATTAATCTTTATGAACAAAACCGGTGGGTGAAAGCAAAAAAATTCTGAAATTTTTTTTCCACTACGTATGAATTAGGGCCACCCTAATATATATATATATTTCGTTCGGTTCGGTTCCGTTGGAGTCGAACCGAAGGGCCTATGACAAAGCCACCGAACGCGTCCTCAGGTTGCGGA
>JAUMHM010000083.1:6546350-6560658 GCA_032362435.1 Melikaiella ostensackeni
GTCTGGTTTTTTAAGTTCGTCGAAATCATATAATATCAAATTGAAAGACTTGATAGTTGCACAATTTTCAGTTTAAAGGATTCATAATTAAACAGTTTTGAATTAAATGTCTTCAGAATAAATTCAAAACCGTACAAAAATAAGAAAATACTTGATCAAATTCAAGCCTCAAAAGTGAGAAGATTTTAGAATCAGACATTGAAAATTGAATTGTTATTTCTTTGAGAATGTTCCAAAATATTAAACATTTCAATTCCAACTAAAAAAACAATTTTAAATTAAAAGGCTTAAAATTGTGCAATGTCAAAGATTGGAATCATACCGATCTTGTTTTGTATTATTATTTTTTATTTTTTAAGTTCAATGTAATATCTTAAAATTTTCCGATTTTTTGTTAAAGATTTTAAAAAATGAATCATTTGAAATTGAAAAATTTTTGATTGGAAGATTTCAAGAATGAATAATAATTCTAAATAAAGTGTTCAAAATTAAACCGTTTGAAATTAAATTATTGAAAATTGTTTTGTTTGAAATCAAAATAGATAAAAATTGATCTATCTGAAATTGACACCTCAGTAATGGAATAATTTCTTTAATTTTGAATGGTTACAATTTTAGAGTTCTGAATTTTCATATTGAACGCTGAATTTTCAATTTTGCCCTTTCATAAGTTTGAATTTACATTTGAAATTGAAATGGTTGGGTTTTAAGAAGTATAATTAACAATTGTAAAATTGTTAGTTTTCAAACGATTTGAATTTACTCAAGATAATTGAAATTTTAAAGGGTTTGAGTATGAAGTTTTAATATCACAATTCTTGGTATTTAACAATTATTTAATTTTTAATGTTTTCCATTTAAAATTACTTTGTTCTGAACGTTTTTTAAGAATAATTCAATTTTAAAGGTTTATAATTGAAAACTTTTCCATTTTGAACGGTGAATTTATTTTTTGATCAGAAAGATTGGTCTTATCAATTTTAATGTAAAATTATATTTTTTTATGTAATAACAATTTAAAACTCTAGAATTTTAGAAGCTTTGATTTTGAAACATATAATTTAGTTTTAGATTTCAAATTGTCAAATTTGAATCGCTTCGAATTGAAAATTATTTAAACTCAAGAGTTGAAAATTTTTAATTATTCAATTTCAAACGCTTTTATTTAGAGATGATACAGGTTCAATTCCTTTTTCTTCCATTCGAAATATTGTCATTCTTTTCAGAATTTTACTTAATCTAGAATTTTTTGATTTGGAACGTTTTCAATTCAAAATCGTTCAATATATATATATTTTTAAAAAATTCCAAACGTTTTCAATCCAAAATAATAATTATTTCACATATTTTTTAAATTAGTGATATTTAAAAATTGGTTTAATAACGGATTTTCAAATTGTTTATATTTTTAATGATAGGAAATAAAAATCCAGGGACGTGAACGCGTGCTTCGCGCGCATGCTTTTACTAATAGTAAATCAATAAATTATATAAGATACCTAGAGGATTTGTTTTCAAATTAAATACAAATTTGTCCATTTTTATTTAGATTCTCATTTTAGGCATTCTGATCAGTTTTAACAGAAGATTCCGTTTTAGCATCTGCAAACCAGAAATCTATCGTATGAATCCATTTGATTATGTAATCGAATCTTAGAAATATTTTTACGTCACTAAGACAAGATGGACATTTTCAAATGAGACATTGAATAAAATTTTTTGTGAAGAAAGGAATTCCGCTGAAATTCGATCCCAGGAACTTTCGTTTGCTGGACGACTGTTCACAGTAGTCGTCCGGCAAAGGAAAGGTCCTGAGCTCGAATCCCAGCGGAGTTGTGAAAGGCGTTCCTTTTTTCACGGAAAATGTTAACAATTTTTCAGACTCTAGTTTGTGCAGCAGCTGATTTATTGGCACTGGCAATTCTCCAACCCCCTCGAGAATACGATATAGATATTTGCGTAGGAACCAGTCAAAGATTCGGAGTTCCTTTAGGATACGGAGGACCTCATGCAGGATTTTTTGCCTGTCGGCAGAAATTAGTTAGATTATTGCCCGGACGAATGGTTGGAGTGACAAGAGATACAGCTGGGAAAGATGCTTATCGCCTAGCTCTTCAAACTAGAGAACAACATATTAGAAGAGATAAAGCCACGAGCAATATTTGTACAGCTCAAGCTTTGTTGGCTAACATGTCAGCAATGTATGCTGTTTATCATGGACCTCAAGGAATAAAAGACATTGCAACCAGAGTTCACTATTTGACAATTGCTCTTGCTCAAGGACTCCAGGAAGCTGGAAATACTGTCGAGAATGAATATTTCTTTGATACGATTACAGTATTACCTAAGATTTCTCAAGCGAGTGTCAAAGAAAAGGCTATTCAGGCTAAAATCAATTTAAGGTATTTCTTCAGAATAAAGGGCTCAGATCGACTAGAAGGTTTAAAAAATATTGCATAAAATTAGAAAAAAGGTCGCATGGAGTTGCGGAAAAGTCCACAAAAAGTCGCATGATATTTTTATAGACAATGAAAAAAACAGTATCAGGCTGAATGATTGAAATAATAACTACGAGTATATTTGTTTAGATATACAGAGTACATAATTCTAATTGATTTTCGAATATCAGACCTTGGACTCATTTGAGAAATTCAAAATAGTGTCAATAGTAGCATAAATTTTGAAAAATAGTAGCAAAATAGTGTAATTCAATTTTTTAAATAATAAATCCAGGATTTATTTTTTATTTTATTTCACGTTATATTTTATTTTATTTTTCAAAAATATGTAGTTGACTTGGAATCCTCTACAATGCCATAAACTCTTTAAAATCTTTGATATCAATAAAATCTCTTAAATTTTCTAACATCCTTAATAATCCCACCTCAAACCGAGTAAAATCCCGTCAAACATCTTGAAATATGTAACATTTTTCAAAATTCCTTCAAAAATGATAAAATCTTTAAAATCATCTGAAATCCCATAAAATCTAATAAAGCCCTTTGAACTCCCTTGAAATACTTGATATTTTCTAAACTTCCTTGAAATCTTTTAGAATACCCTAAAAGCTTTGAAATCCATTGAAATCTGTTGAAATCTACTGAATTCTATTAAAAACCCTTGAATTCTGTTGAAGTCCTCTGAAATCCCTGGAATACTCTCCAATTTTGTTAAATCCCCTTAAATCTATAGAAGTTCCTCAAAATCTCATGGAATCTAACTGTGAAATTCTTGGAAATTAAAAAAAAAATTGAACGATCAAATTTGGACATCAAGCTCATAAATGTCTCCATTTGAATTGAAAAAAACCAAAATAAAAAAAGGGAAGAAAAAAGAAAGCAGCCTCCAAATCCCCTTTCTTCTTTTTTCTGTCGTATTTTTTTATGCGTATTTTTTTTAAATCACGATAAAAAAATCATAAAAATATACCAACGTTTTGATGCTCATTGATAGATTTAAAAAAATTTCTGATTGTGATTTAAGAAAAATAAAAAAAGACGAGAGAAAAAAGAAGGAAGGGAATTTGAAGGTGACTTTGTTTTTTCTTTCCTCTCTTTTCATTTTTAATTTTATTTACTCCCCAAAATTCTTTGACATCCTTCGATAAACCCTTTTAAATTTTCTTGAAATTTTTTAAATGTCTTGAAATTTCTTCGAATCTTATGAAATGCCCTTAAATATTTCAAATCCTTTGAAATTTATTAAAATTTGTCTGATCTTTAAAGTCCTTGGAGATCCTATAACATAGCTTAGGTCTGGTAAAATCCTTACAAATCCCTTGAAATACTTTGAAATCTCGTTAATTACCATGTAATCTTTAAAATTTCTACAAAAATTTTAAAAACTTTGATATTCTCTGAAATCAGATGATCTTCTTGAAATCTCTTAAAATCCCTTGAAATCTTTGAAATTCTCTGAAATCTCTTGGAATCTTTTAAAATACTCTAAAGGCTTTGAAGGCCTACAAAATTCTTTCAAAATCATTGAAATGTCTTGTAATGTTTAAAAAAAATTTGAAATCCCTTGGAATCTGTTGAAATTGCAATTTTTGAGGAAACAGTACCATAAGTAATTTTTAGTAATTAGTAATTTCTAGTAATTAGTAATTTTTTTTCAAAATATTAGAAAAATAGTTGCATTGTTTAAAAAAGTGTCAAAAAGTGTCAATAGTGACATGAGCCTGAGGCTTGAAATATTCTTTGCAAAATTTCTGAAGTGTTAAGTTTAACTACTTAAAAATGTCCAAATTGCAATTTGAAAAGATTGAAACTTTGAATTCGGATTCACGCAATTAGACAATGTTTAATTTCAAACGTTATTAATTTAAAAGTGTCTAATTATAAAGTTTCAATGAGAAATTATTCAATTTTTAATGTTATCAATTAAAATGATACAATATTTTATAGTTTTGAATTTTATAAGTTTAATTGTGATTAAAACTGAAAGTAAGTAGCAAACTTCTAAGAAAAATGGAGAAAATCGATAGTCGCATTTTTTGTCTTCAAAAAGTCACAAACAGTCGCATTTTTCCAAATAGTTGAAAAAAGTCGAAAAACTCGCACGATCCGACCCCTGATAACTAAATTTTTGTGTAAATTCTCGTATAATGAATTCAATATTCCAGGTACAATGAAGATGGATCCGTTGGTTTGTCCCTCGATGAAACAACAACTGTGGCGGACGTTAACGACCTTTTCAAAATTTTCGGTGTCAACAACACAGTTGAAGAAAACGCCGAGACTGGTGCGATTTCCGAAAAAGACTTGAACAAATCTTCCTTCAAGAGAACTAGCAATCACCTTACACATCCAGTTTTTAATTCCCACCACTCTGAAACGAGGATTGTACGATACATGAAATCTTTGGAGAATAATGACATCTCTCTTGTCCACAGTATGATTCCTCTCGTAAGAAAAATATACAGCAGAGCTTAAAAATCCTCTTATTTTCAAATCTTCAGCTGATTCTTCTAATTTTCAGGGATCGTGCACAATGAAACTCAACTCTACAACAGAAATGATGCCTTGTAGTCTTCCAGGATTCAAGGATATTCATCCCTTCGCCCCAGCAGAACAGTCAAAAGGCTACCAGCAATTATTTTCCGAGCTAGAAAAGGATTTATGTGCCATAACTGGTTATGACAGTATTAGTTTTCAACCAAATAGTGGAGCCCAAGGCGAATACGCTGGGCTTCGAGCGATTCAATGCTATCATGAATCCCAAGGAAATCAGAGTCGACAGGTTTGCCTGATACCAGTTTCGGCTCATGGAACGAATCCAGCTTCTGCTCAGATGGCAGGAATGCAGGTGGAGTCGATTTACGTTCTCAAGGATGGATCGGTTGACATCGAGCACTTGAAAGAGATGATAAACAAATTCAAGGACAATCTATCTTGCTTGATGATAACCTATCCCTCGACGAATGGAGTCTTTGAAGAAACTATTGGGGACGTTTGTGATATGGTTCACAAAGCTGGAGGTCAGGTTTATCTCGACGGGGCCAATATGAATGCCCAGGTCGGTCTTTGCAGACCTGGAGATTATGGAAGTGACGTTTCTCATCTCAATCTTCATAAGACCTTCTGTATTCCTCATAGAGGAGGTGGACCTGGAATGGGACCAATTGGAGTGTAGGTTCTTATTTCTGAAACAGATACTAAAAGCAGATTAGGTTTCATTTGATTGATAAATAGAATATTAAGGCCTCGGACTCATTTGAGAGATTCAAAATAGTGTCAGCAGTAGCATAAATGTTGAAAAATAGCAACAAAATAGGGGTTGACTATTTTTGAAAAATAGTATACAATATACATCCCCAGGCCTCGGACTCACGACACTATTGACACTTTTTGTCACTTTTTTTTTTAACGATGCAACTATTTTGCTACTGTTTTGAAAAAAATTAAACTAATGCTACTATAATCTCAAATTGCTCGCTAATGCAACTATGTTTTCACTTTGCCTTCAAGCATCATATTTTCAAACTTCTTCGCTGAAGAATTTTAGGGAATGAATGAAATAAAAAGAAATTTCAAGGGATTTCTAAGGATTTCAGATATTTCAAGGGATTTAAAAAGATTTATGATTTTTCCATTAATTTCAGAAGATCTCAACAGATTTCAGGTGTTCTTAAAGGATTTTAATGGATTTCAAAGCTTTTAGAGTTAACCCTTTCATTTAACGTTTAGAAAATTGCATAACACTATGTCAAAATTGCTAAATTATATTACTATTGACCCTATTTTGAATTTCTCAAATGAGTCCGAGACCTGTATCTACCATAAAATCGCGTGAAATTCTTTCGACTCTTTTAAAATACCCTAAAAGCTATGAAATCCCCTGAAAATTTTTAAATAGCATTGATATCCTGGATAACTTTTTAACATCCTTTACAATTTTCTGAAATCCAACGAAGTTCTTTGAAAACCCTTAAAAAAATTTTAATCTCGTTAAATTCCTTGGAATCTTTTGAAATACCCTTAACTCTTTAAAATCCTTTGAAATCCCTTCAAACGTGTTGAAATCTACTGAAATATATTAAAATCCCTTGAATTCTGTTGAATTCCTCTGAAATCCCTGGAAAATCCTCCAATTTTGTTAAATCCCCTTATATCTATAAAAATTCCTTATAATCTTATGGAATCTAACTGTGAAATTGAAAAAAAAAAACAAGAATCTAACGATCAAATTTGGACGTCAAATTCTTAAATGCCTTCATTTAAATTTTAAAAAATAATGAAAATGAAAAATGAGGAAATAAAAAGAAAGCACCCTCTAAATCCCCTTCCTTATTTTTTCTGTCATATTTTTTGACTTTCATTTTTTTAAATCAAAATTGAAAAAAGTTTACAAAAAATCTACCAACGTTTCGATGCTCATTGATAGATTTTTTGTACATGTTTTTTGATTGCGATTAAAAAAAATAAAAATAAAGAAGACAAGTGAAAAAAGAACGGGATGTGGCAATTGCTTTCTTTTTCTTCTCTCTCTTTTTATTTTAGTTTTTCTAATTTAAATGGAGACATTTAAGAGTGTGTTATCTAAATTTGATCTTTGGATTTTTTTTTTTTTTTTCTAATTTCCAGGAATTTCGTAGTTAAATTTGGTTGCTGGAAGTTATAGAGAAATCTTTGAAATCTCGCGAAATCATTTGAAATTTCTTTGAAATTTCCTGTAATCCTACAAAATTCTTTGAGATCTTAGGAAATTCTTCGGAATCTTTTAAAATATACTATATTCTTTAAAATCCTTTGAAATTTTTAAAATCCCTTAAATCGTCAGGGTGTTTACCTGATCGGGAATTTTGTTCACCGGAAAAAAACGGGATATGACCGGGAATTTGATACAGTGAGCGGAATTTTTCTCTCGAATGTAGTTATATGCAAACTAAATGTGGTTTCATATATTTTATCACTCTAATTCTGAATTGAAACACTGAATTTTCTAAAAGAATTATTATTTCGACTTTGAGACAGGAAATTTTCTAGAAGATTTATAATTCTGAGTTGGAACAGGAAATAAATAAAAGAAACATTTAAAAAATTCACGTAAAGAATTACAATTATTCTGATTGGAACAGGATATTTTCGAAAAGAATTACAATTCTAAGTTGCGACATGGAATTTCAGTAAAAAAATATAATTTTGAGTTTATGACAGGGAATTTCCGTGAAGAATGATTACTTTGAGCCAGATTCAGCATTATAATTCTTTTAAAAAATTCTCTGTTCCAAATCAGGATTGTTGTAATTCGCATGACCAAAAATTATCTGAATTATAATTCTTTTCTAAAATTCCCTGCTTCAAATCAGAATTCTTTGAAATCTTTTAAAATGTTTAGAACTCTCTTGAAATCTTTAAAAATTGTTTGAAATCATTCAAATCTTTTGAACTCTTCTAAACTGACCGGGAAAAATGAACAATTGACCGGGAGAAAACCGGGAATTGAAAAATATTCATCGAATAGACCACCCTGATCTTGTACAATCCCGTACAACATCTTGAAATCTTTAATACCTTTTGAAACTCCTTTAAAAATATTTTAAACCCTTTGAAACCTATTGCAATTTTTTAAATTCTTAAAGTCCTTGGAGATCGTATAACATAAATATTTTGAAATCCCGTTAAAAAATTTTGAAATTCTCTGAAATACCTTGGAATCTTTTAAAATACTCTAAAAGTTTTAAAAACCTATGAAATCTTTGAAATGTTTTGAAAACTTTAGAAATCCCTTGAAATATTTTGAAATTGAGATTTTTGAGACATTTTATTTTATCCAATAAGTGAAGAAGTTTGCAAATATGTTTACAGGCCAAGAGAAAAAAATTTGCATTAGCGAGCAATTTGAGAAAATAATAGCATTAGTGTAATTTTCTTCAAAATAGTAGAAAAATAGTTGCATCGTTAAAAAAAGTGTCAACAGTGTCGTGAGTTCGAGACAATATTTCTAAATCTATTTGTTTAAATTTATTCTTGCACAATATTGATTGCATTCTTCATTATTTTTCTTTCAGGAAAAAACATCTTGCGCCATTCCTGCCAGGCCACCCAGTGATCGAAACACAGACAGGAAAAACAAAAATTACACAAGGCTTGGGTGCGGTATCAGCTGCCCCCTACGGATCTTCTGCAATTTTGCCGATTTCATGGGCTTATATAAAAATGATGGGACCCAAGGGTCTTCGAAAGGCGACACAGGTAGCAATTTTGAATGCAAATTATATGAGCAAAAGACTGGAGCATCATTACAAAACCCTTTATAAAGGAAGAAGTGGTTTGGTGGCTCACGAATTCATTTTGGATATTAGGGATTTGAAAAAGACTGCGAATATTGAAGCTGTTGATATTGCAAAGAGACTGATGGATTATGGATTTCATGCTCCGACGATGAGTTGGCCAGTTGCTGGAACTTTGATGATTGAGCCTACTGAATCGGAAGATAAGGGAGAGTTGGACAGATTTTGCGACGCTCTTATTTGTGAGTTTATCATTTTTCGGGAATTTTGGCTGGACTGAATTGGGAATAATACAAATTTTTTTCAGCTATAAGGAAAGAAATTGAAAATATCGAGAACGGCCAGTCTAATCCCAGTATTAATCCACTAAAAATGGCTCCTCACACTCAGGAACAAGTTATTAGTTCGAGATGGGATCGACCTTATTCTCGAGAAGTTGCCGCTTTTCCTGCTGTAAGTATGAAATTCCGATAATTTTAACGCTAAATTTAAGCAATATGTTTGAATTCAATCAAATTTTAAAATATCTAACATCTTTCCTTGGTTTCAGCCCTTTGTGAAAGGCAGCACGAAAATCTGGCCCAGTGTAGGAAGAATAGACGACATCTACGGTGACAAAAATCTGTTTTGTACATGTCCACCGATTCTTGTCTGCTAGAAATAATTACTAAAATTTGAATACAACCTGGTACTTAATTATTTATTCTTACTCATAAGGTGAAAGCTAATCAATTAGCATCACAAGAATTGAATGAAAAGAATCTCTCATTAACTATTAAAGATATATATATTTTTACGACATTCTGCTTTCGCATTATTAACGTATTCACAATTTACGACTAACATAAACTTTTACATAAACTAAGTCATATTTGGAAAACTGTACAACCATTGCAAATAAAATTTTAACCTTAGGATTCTACGTGTGTCTTATGGGTACTGATTACTGTAATATAACCAAAGTTATAAAAAGGATTTGTAAACTTTGGTACGTTCGTTAGAGGCCAGGCATAATGTAAGCTACATTGTCCAGCATTTCCGAAAGTACTTCTGGCTGCGCTCCGTCTGCACCAGGTACCTGCTGGGTCAGGCAAATCAAAGGACCAAGAGCGCAGAGCAGGGAATCCAACAAAACTGAAAGACTGCCCGAAACCGCGATCTGGCCTTCGTGTTCCTTTAACCGCTCGCCAATTATCGTTAAACTCTCACCAAGAAGTTTTAAGTGAGCAGCAACGTCCACTGGCTGCGTTCCCACGACTTTGTACATTCCAGTTCCAATTACTGGTTCATTTACCAAATCCTTGCCACCTTGAATCGATGGCGGAGAAAGCGACATGTTCCCCATCACTGAAGGGACTCCAAGTTGAATCATCTTCTTCGAGGAAGAAGGCTTAATCTCCTTTCCGGCATCTGCAAAAAAGGGGGCTTAGAATTTTCTTATTTCAAAAGGAAGAAACTTCTTTAGGGAATATTTTCGTAAGAAAAAAAATGTTTCCCACCCACTAAGACTAAATTCATAAGGAGCTCAATACTTTTGTTAATAAATTTCTTGCGTGATGCTGGTGGTGGCATTTTCCAAGTGGCTTCATCCTTACTTGTAGGCGTGGAGTTTGGCTTTGCAGCTAATCGTTTCGCACGTCGGCGCCAATTGTACTTCTCCAAGTTAGGAACGGTCGCCCACAATTCTCCAAGTCGTTTCGAAATTGCAGCAAAATCTGTGTGAGTAATTTGTTTTTACATGGAAAGTTGTTTTTTGTTGAAAACTCCTACGAATTTATTAGGGGTTTAGATCTTACCCATGTAGGGACATTGTTCTAATAATTCCTGTCTGATTTCCTTGGCCCAAAGCATGTAAGCAGTGAATCTAGTTTTCTGGAAAGGAATGTAAACATTTAAAAAATCAGATTTAAGACATGGACTTAATTAAATTAACTAAATTTACCTAATATAGTCAACAACCTCAGCATCGAATAAAAAAAAATTAATTGTATACTATAAATTATACATAAATAATCTAACAATTCATTCATTCATACTCGTACATTCTGTCCACAATGAAGTTGCTATGTTCCCGCTCACTTTCGCATGTTTTTTGTGTCGCGAATTTTTTTCTATCATGTCAATGTGACAGTTTATTAGTATACGTCAGTTCGACATCTTTTAAAATTGTCTTCCCACTTGAAGCAACATGAAATTGCTTTCCTTGCATGGAAATGCTTTATCATTGACTTTCAAGTTATTAATTTTGCACTTTAGATTAAAATAAGTGAACTTGAGAAAACGCGATGCACAATTTAAAAATTAATAATTTTTAACGAGTTAGTTTCGAGATTCTTATTTAAGAATGCTTCAATTTTTCAACGAAGTTTGGAATTGTTTAATTCTTAAATATTCAAGTTTGAATTCACTAATTTTTCAAATTTCCAATTAGCATATAATTTTCTAATTTTTTAGAATTTATAAACTGCAAAGGTTCACAATATTTAAAATTCTTCAATTTTGACAGTGAAAATGAAAGTGATTTTTGTTTGGACAGAATCCACATTTTTTAGTAAAAAAATCTATCCAATCACTTTGAATGTCACTTGATACTACACGATATGATACTTATTAATAAAATTCATCATCTTTAAAATTTCTATGATTTCAATTTAAAGTTATAGTTTTGAATGCGCAATTCGAAAACAGTTTAATTTTAGAGGCCTTGAGACTAAAGCTTCTTTGCTTTAAAAGCTTAAATTCGAAAATATTGGGTTTGAAATTTCCTCATTTTTGTAGGTTTCTAATTTCAACTTTCACAATGTTATAGACTACTACTTTAGAATTGTACAATTTTGAATGTTTTATTTTGAAATAGTGTCTAATTTTAAAGTAAGTATTTTTGGATAATAGTTTATGAAGACAAAATGTTGTCGTTGGGGCACATAATTACCGAGGGGGAGGGTCAAAAATGGAGGTCAAAAATAAATTTGACTTTTTTGAATTACGGGATTCTTTTATATATTTTTTTACTGAAAGAGAAGCTTAGGTTCGTTTCTTTAAATTTCTTAATGTTAAAGAATCAACATTTTATTATTTATTCGTAAAAATAAGCATTCAGTACGTTTTGAGCGGATGATACCTTCTTCAACGATTTATGACTCTTTTAATATAAATTAAAAAAATTTTGTTCTCACTACTGACCAGAAATTTGTTTTTGTTTTTAGAGGCCATCCTGAAATATTTTAGATTTATATTGAGAATTTGACTGCTAACATTGTACAATAATTTTTACTTGATAGCCTTATTGATACAGCAATGTTAAATTGAAATCCTTCCGAATCGATAACAGTTTCAAATTCAAGTATTAAAAATGTCAGAACAATTTCCCTATTAAATCTTTCAAAATGTCAACATTTCATATTGAAAGCCTTGATAGTCAGTTTTAAATGTAATAATTTTACAATTAAATATTCTAAATTGTTTAGTTTCAATTTTAAACGCACAAAATTGTCTAGTTTTTTTAATTCTTCGAAATCGTAGAATATCAAATTGAAAGACTTGACAGTTGCACAATTTTCAGTTTAAAGGATTTGTAATTGAACAATTTTGAATTAAATGCCTCCAGAATAAATTCAAAACAATAAAAATAAGAAAAAAAATTGTAAAACTCAACCCTTAAAAATGAGAAGATTTTAGAACTAGGCCTTTAAAATTGAATTATTTTTTTATTTCAAAATGTTCCAAAATATTGAACAATTCAAACTTAATTAACAAAAAAAAAAAACATTTCGAATTGAAAGGCTTAGAATTGTGCTATTTCAAAAATTGGAATCATAGCGATCTTGTTTTGTATTCTTAATTTTTAATGTAATACCTAAAAATCGTCCGATTTTTAGTTGGAGATTAAAAAAAAAAGAATCATTTTAAATTAAAAAATATTTGATTGGAAGATTTCAAGAATAAATAATAATTGTTAATGAAGTATTCAAAATCAAACGATTTGAAATTAAAAAGTTAAAAATTATGTTGTTTAAAATTTTTATTTCATTTCTCAGTCTCCATCGAGCAATTCTTGTTCATCTCTTTTACCCCTAACCCTTTCCAGATATTTTGGCAATCCTTCTCTTTTTATCAGCTTATAAAATTTATTGTGTCTTGACTTTTCTATCCTCCTCCATTTATCTGATACCTGCATTTCTCTATGTCTTTCTTCCAATTCCTCATAGCCTATTTTTCCTTCTTCTCCTGTCCCTAGATCTCTCAAAAAAATCTCTTCTTTCTTCTTCCCATCGCGTTAACTCTATGGCCCTCTGTTTTTTCTTCCATCACTTTGTAACACTTTCTCGCTAACTTCCCTCCCTTAGACTCTCTTCGAATTTCTCTCTTGCAACTTCTCTATCTCCTTCCATCCCCATCCTCCATCTCTGCCCCATAGCCTAATACCGGCCATGCCAGCGTATCAAACAACCTCATTCGCATATTACAATCTTTTTTAAACCTTTTTTCCCCTATTTCCTATATCTGTTTTATCACTCCCGTCGCTTTCTTAATCCTTTCCCTAATATGCGCTCCATGTTCCTCATTCGCTTTCACGATAAAACCAAGATATTTAAATTCCTTTACCTCGTCTTACTTTTGACCTTTCCATCTCGCTGTCCATTTTTTCTTTCTCCTTCCCCCCTTTATAAACCTCATTACGTTCTTTGTATTTGTATTAGGCCTCAGATTTTTCTTGTCCAAGTATTTTTCTAACTTCATAATTACACCCGCCGTTCCTTCCTCATCCTTCGCTAACATAACTTTATCATTCGCTTATGCCAGTGTGTATATTTTTTCTTCCCCTAGCCTTACTCCTCCCCATCCTTTTTTCTTCATCTCCTTCCAAATCTACAATTATTATATTAAACAGGAACGGGCTTAGTGGACAATCCTGCCTTACACCTCTAGCCAACAAAAAATTATCTCTTACTTGTTTTTCCACCCTAACCTTTTTGTCTCTCTAAAAATCCCTGATACTCTTTTCCTAAAACCTTCTCTTATCTCCTTTGTCTCCATAGCTTTATCCATCTCTTCCCTGTCCAATGAGTTAAACGCCGCCTTCCAATCCACAAACATTGCTGTCATGCCCCCTTTCTCTCTTCTGATTCTTCTATTTATGATATAATTTAGCACGTAAATATTATCTACCACTCCCATACCTTACCTAAATCATATCTGATTCGGTGGAATTATCTTTTTTTCATCGACTTCTTTCTTTAACCTCTCTGATACTATTGTCACATATATCTTATATAATGTCGGCATCAACGTCACCCCCCTATAATCTTTGACCCCATCCCCTTTTTCACTATTGGTACCACTATCCCTTCTTTCCATACTTCTGGCAACTCTCCCCTCACCATACCCTGTTGTACACTATCCACGCCCACACCTTCAATTCCTTTCCCCCATCTTTCCAAACTTCATTCGGGAATTTATCTATAACTGCTGCCTTTCCCTCTTTCAATAACCCTATCGCCCTCGCCATTTCTTCCCTTGTGATATCCTCTTCTTCGTCCTTTCCCCTTCCCTCTTTCCCTCCTTTCGTTTTTT
>JAUMHM010000083.1:6576389-6587957 GCA_032362435.1 Melikaiella ostensackeni
GACCCCCTCCCTCGCTTTTATGATTTTTCGTAAAATAATTATAGTTTCAACCATTAATTACTCAATAAACTTCTTTGAATTGTAAGTATACTAATGATAAATTGTAATCATCGAAAATTGAGTATTCTGTTATGACCAGGAGCAATACCAGAAACGATTATCCACTGACGGATAGGGGTGTGAAAACCGTACTCTTGACGGGGTCTAATAAAAAGTTTAATACAGCTGATTAACTGATTTCGTGACCGACGGCAGTAGCTAGGTGGCGACTCTCCACTCTTATACATCTGGAACGTTAAGCACGGACGGGCGCGGTTAGCGCTCGGATGGGTGACCGTTTGTGATTCTCGCTTATTGGTGTTTTCACTGCGTTTAACTACTGTCGAGCGGGAGGTTTGACGTCGAGGATGGGTGTGGGTACTCTCGATGCTATCGAATGTCTACATCCAAACTCGTCTGACGGTAACTGGTTGCGCTCGGGAGTTTTTTGGTTTTCTGCAGTTTCTCACTCCCCTGACCAAACGTTCAGACAAATGCGAGCTTTGTAATAAAAACTTGGCGGATGTAGGGACTTCACAGGATTGAGTACGTCAGGAATTACTTGAAGGCTTATTGAGAGTGAGGTATTCGGGGTAATTGAGGAAAGTGGCGTTTAGTCGAAGGATTAATTTCGTGATATTTTTACATTTTCATTCATGAGAGTGTAATAGATTCGTCCAAATTTTCGATGTGTAGATTCTAACGGATCCTTACGTTTCGGCACTCGCAGATTCCGAAAATCATAAAATTTTGTCGGTGTCTGTCTGTGTGTCTGCATGTATGGCCTTTGATACACTTGTTTAAGGTTCTAGAATAAAGGTCAAGTTTGTTAACCAGATAAATCCAACCAAAATTAACAAATTTAGAGCATTTTCAAAACTCAAGACAAAATTTTTTTCAGAGTTTTAGAAATGTTTGGCAATGAATCTGGTAGATGACAAAAAAAAGATCACAAATTATCCCTGTGACATTTTTTAATTCAACGAAAATCAAAAAATTTATGATTCAAATTTTTTTTTAATTTTCAAAAAATTTAAAAACACTATTTTTCTGAAAGAATGAGAAATTTTAATCGACATTTTTAGTTTATATCAAATTAATTTAGAAATCCATGATATATAATTATGATTTTTAGTAGATATCATCAAGATTTACAAATGATCATAATGAAATTTTTGATTAGACACAAATTCTTAAAGTTCTATATATTTAAAAATAAAGTAGATAACCTATATTGATAATATTGGGATTTCTTTTTGGAATATAGTAAAATGATTTATAATTTCTTCGTCGAAGTGACTACACATTTTTTAATTCTTCAACTTTTTCGTTCCAAATTCCATATAGAGAAATTTTTTTTATGATTTTACAATCGACAAATAATAAATAATCCAGAAGTGAGTCATATGATTCGTGAAAAAATATGGAAATATTCACTATTCGCATAATATATTGTTTAAGAATTGATGGATAACCCAACATTTTTATCGCTTGGGTGTTATTTTCGCAACATAATTTTATAATGCATTTGTTTGAAATTAAGAGAAGTTCTATAAATAACGCAAACAAAATTTTTAAATAATAGCGCAAGATTTACCGTGAAATTATATCTCGGTCCGGGGCTGTTTATTTTCATCATGACAGAAAAGTATAAACAAAAAAAACTTCTTTCTCGTACTTTTTGTATTACTTTTTTCAACAATTTACATTTTATGTAATAGGGAAATCTGATGTTTATCAACATTATATCGGAAAGCGTACCTGTTTCTGATATTCCATTTCATTTTGTCTACATCGTTTTACTTTTCGATCAGAATTGTCTGTATACCTGTAAGCTAACTGTTGAGCGCGAAGCGCGAGTGTCGCAATGAGAATGTAATCGTCAGAGCCGCAGGTGCTTTGAGAACTTTCTTCAAAGTCAAATTGAAAAAAAAAATCAGTTTCGATTCAGTTTTCGATTGAAGTTACAATATTTATGGTATTTGAAAAAATTAAGTCGAAATGCAAACATGTGCGCCCCAGGCGCGCTCAATCTTAGTGCGAAATGCGCAATGAGAATTTTTCTATAGGAGTAGTGAATTAAATATGTAAGTCTCATTTAAGCACGAAATTCCTTTTTTATTTTTGGAAACTGATGCAGTTAAACACTGTTGAATTTCTTCCTATCTACTGTTGGGTGGTTTCCCCTGGTTATAAGCTGTTGCGTAACTTGGCGGCTCGTGGATGACTTTGTGTCGCGACATGCTCAGTAATTCATCTAGACTGTAGGAGGGCCCGACAAGCTCAATTAAATCTGGTGTAAAAACTAGAGAAATTTCCTAGTACGATGTGCGTGGGCCCTGCGTGCCGCTAAAAATGATCTCAGAATAAGCTGCTCTGTCAACAGCCACTTTTTAGTCACCAAGTGAAATCATTCGAATCCTCTCTGTCAGCCGTTCTAATTACCCATAGGTTCATAACAATCGCTACTTTACTTGACATTCAGACCGAAAAGTGAGGAAAGATGTCACCCGAGTTTTGGGGAAGGGTACAATAAAAACTGGAGTGTGATTTTTTAATCAATTTTCGGGTTCAAAATGAGCTACAACAGAGTTGCTCCTCTATCAAAATGAACCCTCAGATTTTACTGTGGGTACGTAACAATTCCATTAGGGTATATTATTGATTATTGAAATTATTGACAGAAAAAATTTTAGGTTTATTTTTAAAACAAACACATTTTTTAATTTTCAACATTTTGAATTGAATTGTATGAGCTTGAAGTTCTGAATGTTTCTGACAAGATTGGAATAAAAACAGTCGACTCTTTATTTAATTTTTTTTTTCAATTTTGAAGTCATCGGATTTCTTCAATTTTCCGTTAATATCATTCAAAATCACAGAATAATTATTGTCAACCATTCTCTCTAAGCATAAGGTAAAAAATCAGTATAATTTGGTCCATGATTTATTTGTGTTAACATATTTTGAAAATTGTTATTTTTTTACAAATTCAAACGTGACTCTGTGATATGTTTATGGATCACTTTCTCTTGAGAATGCGGCATATGTTTACCTTATTTACTACATTTATGCAAAGTTTAATCGAAATCGATCGATTTGTTTTGGCTGCAGGTGCATCTGCATGTTAGAAATCGTTAATAAATGACTAAAAAATGAAAAATTTCCATTCTAAATCAATTTATTCAAAATTCATTAGAAGTATTATGAGTTTATTTGCGTGTAAGTTGTACCTTGGTCAGCGTTTCAAAAATAACTTTTTTGACTCTTCTTTTCTCAACGACTGCAGCAATTGCGAATTTATTTCGTCCCGTTTGATATGTAAAATCGTAAAATCAGATGTGATTGTCAAAGTTTTATAATCATGGGACTAAAATTATAGCCTGCATGCGACTTTTTGTTGTCTTTTTTTTTAAAATTCGATTATAGCGTATTTCTTCAATTTTCAATCAATATATTCCAAACTTACAGAATTTTTTTACTCTGGAGGGTTCTATATTATTGAATAAAGGTTAAGATATCTCGTAAATTGACTGATTTATTCTACTTTTAGTGTTAAAAATTATTTATGTTACAGGTAATAATTCCTTTAATAATAAATTTTTTTTGAGTCTAACTTTATTCATTCTTGATATGCTACATAATTTTGAATATGTCCTTCAAAAGTTATCAATAAAGGACATTCGAAACTTTCGACTTGTATGAAATAAGAATTTAAACTACTAACAGAATTAACTTGAGAGAAAAATCAGAGATTATCAGGGTTGGGAACGTAACTTACTCTAGACAATTTACGTGGTTTTTTACAGTAATTTACCAGGTATTTTATATCCTTAGTTTTCTACACGATGTAAATTACCGACAACATAACTTAATTTTCGCAACTGAGCCATACAGTGACGTCATGTCCCGTCGGTAAAATCAGAGGTAAAACCACTTTTAACAGGCCATTAGCGTTCACCGTATAATTTACCGATTTTCTATAGTTTTCAACGTAAATTACGTCATTTATGTAATTTAAGTAGAAAACCTCGAGTGACACGTCATTTCGCAACTCTAGAGATCATAATTCTAAACACTACAAAGTAACTTTTATTAATATTGTTGAACAAATGAACTACTAATTGTCCAATATGGATTAATTTTTCCTGATGAGAGCATATCGTCTCTTGAAACGTCGACTATTATTTATTGAATAAAGGATCTTCTCTACATCATCGAGGTCTTTTTGGTCTGAAGTATGTCATTTTACATCTAGAACATTCTTTATAAAAAAAATGCAGTTATATACACGTTTTTGAAAATTCAGATAGACATTTCTATCATGATATATGCGGATATCACAATAAGTTTGAGATTCTGGGATGGACTCATTAGTTTCCTATCCCTTTAATTTTTCGAGGTAATTCAGAAGCCTATTAAAAGTCTCGACGTCAGTCGGCATTCTTTGCAGACATATAGAAGGCGCCAGTATGGAAAAGTCTTCGTAGAACTCATGAGGTGTAATCTGTTGCACCGGGAGACAATGTCCTGTTGATGACAACATTTTAATGAAGTTAGCAAGTTCTCGGTAGCGCCTTCGGGCAGACAGAGACACGATTCCAAGCAGAAATGCTAAAGACTTAAACTCCCAAAGTGTGGCGAAAAGCAGTGAGTAGAAGAGGAAGAGGGATATTGAGCAAGAGAGACAGAGAGAGACTACTGACTTATACTAAGAGACGTTCAAAGGAAAGAGGCGCCACCGAACTTTTGATTTCTACTTAGTGATACCCTCCTACAAAGCTGCCTTCATCTTCCAACTACTCAGCACCGAGTACTGATGCCAGTATATTGAGTCTCTGACTTCAGTGCCGAGTTCTGTTCTGACCAGTTCTGACCTGTGCGCTTTCAAGCACGAACGATCACTGATAACAACCAAGCAAATGCTCATGCAGAAGGAATCCATGAAACTACTGAGATTTCTCTAAAGAGTCTAAAGAGTTGAAAGGAATTCCTCTAGAACGTTTACAGGTTCCATTTCAAGAGTACGTCACTTTTTATTACATTCTCATTGCAAAAACAGATAGCAGAAGAGAGGAAAAGGCTATTCTAATTAACTCTACTTATACTACAGAAGTAATGAATAATGGATGTCTTGTTGATGAAAGAAAAAATCATTTAGCCAAGTTGAATGTCTCTTGAGTAGTCAGTATTGAGAAACGGCTGAGAAAACAAGTAAATTTGCATGCGTGAAAGGGATTAATTTGATGGGTGGTTTGCATACATAAGCAAACCTTGGGAGGAGCTGACAAAAGTTCCACACCTGAAGGAGATAAGCTCGCAAATATTTAAATACAGGTTTATCATGAGGGATGAGATTCATGGAGTTTAGAAATATAAGGAAATCGAGGGGTTGTTTATTTCTGAAATCATTCAAATCCCGCGATCCCAAAATCTTTAAAAATGGGAATTAGTCATTTAAGATTCCAGATCTCTTACTGTGACTCGATGGATTTCATAAGATCATTCAACGATCTTTTCAAGATTCACGAAGATTTTTGAAGGTTTGAAAGATTTCCGAGATCTCCAGCGAGATTTGAAACTGATTCTCAATTGTTTTTGACTCCCTGAATCTTGGGATCTCCGAAATCTTGCAAACCTTAATCTGATTTTCGTGATTATAAATCTTTAATTTTTTGATTTTATAGTGACTTTGAACAATATTTCCGAAGGAGCCCCTTCAGTTGTACATCGAAATTCGAAATTAAGTACTCTGTTCCCCGAGAAAAGGCTCAAACTACCGACGAATTTTGGATCCCTTTACGCAGCCTGTCATTCATTTTTTCCGTGAGGGCGGGATTTGCTGAGATGTTCGAGGCTGCTGCTGTCGCTAACATCTGGTCACAACTTCTGGACCAACTTTACCGAAGAACACCAAGAAAGCAATAAATGTAAAACTTTAACCAATGAGAGGAAAAATGAAAAAAAAAACTATGCGTAGAAAAAAAGGAAAGGAAACTCCATCACCAAAATGTTCCTCCTCCCTCATGCGCAAACTTTGAGCCTTCTCTCGGGAAAGAGAGTACAGAAATTCTCAAGGTAGAGTTGCGAAACGTGGTTTTTGATTAGTCAGGTCCAACCGGAATACGGAAGCCCTTTTAAACGCGCGATTTTCAAATACACACAGAAAAAACAAAAGATAAAGTTTACATCGATTCCAGGTGAAAGATTCGATGCAGCAAAAAGGAACCTTGATGGTTAAACTTGTCATGAAACGAAGATATTTTCGCGTTATTAAACTTGCCTTCGCTTCATAATATCTCATTTTTATTCGAAAAGTAGCGAGTTACGACGCTAGCGCTATCTACCATCATTTGAGTTAATTAAACTGGAGTAAAATGGTAATTCTACGTGTGTTAGTTGTGTTTTACTAAGTAGTGCAAAATAAGTTGTAGTTTGTCTATGATAGTCTAAGCTATCTCAGAAAAGATTTATAAGCACGAACAATGTTCTATTTGTGTTTTTTATTACCGATTCTACATTCTACTTCAATTTTCTCACTAATGTTTCGCTTGGCACAGCTGCTAACGTGACGTAGCACCCGTGCAGAAATCTTTATGCGGGCCTAGTACGGTCCTGACCAGTTTGCCCTACTTCTGGTGTGGCCCTGATCGTGTAAACTGACACGGGCCACACACGGCTTGTAAAGTTTTGCAGATGATTACCCTACCTAGGGAAAACTTGTCAGGGCCCTCCAAGATTTTTCAAAGATTGCCGTAGTTTCTAAAATTATAAAAATTGTACAGAATAAAGATTATTTTTTAATGAAAAAGTTCTTTGATTATACTTTTTAACCAGAAATACACTTCTTTTCAGGGTCTTTTGAAGGCTGAAGATTTGGGAAAGGCCTGTTGCCATCTGATACATGTTGATTATTGATCGATGAATAATCCGATCATCTCTCAGCAAATTATGGCACTTATTTTCTCGACAACGAATCAAATTAATATAACACATTCACTTTTTAACTTAAAAATGATATTCTCTCACTTAAGCCAGAAAAATAACCAAAATCGCGTCAGAATGCATAATTATTGTTACTTCGCTCAGGCGTTTCTCCACGTCTTCGTACTGTACAACGCCATTTAAAATATTTAAAGATCTGACTATTGTTCAAATCACAGTGGTGCTGATGTAGCACGGCGCGCTTTTTCAAAATGCAAAAAATCATTTCATATATAATATCCAATATTATTACGATTTTTCCATTTGAATTAGTAAAATGAATAAATAGTATGGTTATATCAAGGAATTTTAACTTTATTTGCAACTTTCTCTCAAGTAAGTTTTGTAATGCTTCTTCATAATTTACATAGTTAATGTATTAATTAAAATATTAATTAAATGGGGGCATTGGTTTAATGTGAATAAACTTAAAAATAATCCAAAAATTGAGGAAAAATTACTAGGTAAAGTTCGAAGTGTGGCGTAACAAGGTATCTCTAGTGAAAACCAGACTTGGGGCAAAAACCAAAAAACTGGCCAAAGCCCCACAAACGAAATTTTCAATATCATTCGTGTCTACTGTCTAGTCTAGATAGCATCCAATCATTTGTTAGTCGGGTCAACGAGAGTATGTTTGTAAATAATTAAAGAGATTCCTATTGTAAAGCCCCAATAATGCCCGATTAACATTTAACATTTTTTATTTAAAATATAAATACTGGTCAAGGTCTTGCCAGCGCCTGTTGTTAAATGGAGCTAAGTCGGGCGATTTCTGCACGGGTAGATGGCGTCAAAATTATTCTCCTAGCCTCGGTGAAACTTTCGCCGAAATACGTTCGATTTTTAACCGCTCCAAAATTTATCTGCAACAAATTTTATCTTTTGTTTTTTCTGTGTAGCAACCAATTGCAACATCGAAACTATGAGTTGAGGTTAGATTGTCTGTATACAACTTTCACTATGCGCATGCGTTGTCAAACGTATGTTCATGACAACTTCCATATTCTGGTTGGATCTCTCCCCTTCACTACTCTACTTCGAAAAGCATTTATATCGTCCTTGGTAACGGCCCTGCGACCCACACAGTCGAGTTGACCAAGGGTTGCTAAGCTCTCGTCTTCGAGGTATTATATAGAGGGATATTAAATCCAAAGCTTCTTTCTCGCTTCTTTCTCCTCCATCTCCAGCGATTCCTTTCCTTTGAGACAATGAGTATAGAATTGCCATGGAACTGTCTCTCGAAATTACAGAATCGATCTTCAGTCAGGGCAATAATTTCAGAAGATCATTCATTCCTGAATTGACCGAGATAAAGTTCACTATTATGATCATCCAGGAAGAAGTGAAGAGAATATAGACACCAGTCCTTGAAAATTGCAATAAGAAAAGAGATGCTACATCCAACAATTTATATTTTTATCTCTTAATCAGAGACTGGAATTGCGACTTAAAAGTTGGATCCCCTTGGAAACGGGGTTTCTAACCGAATACAAAATTCGTGGAATAATAATTTATAGTCTCTGATTCCTAGGTCATTGCAGACTGATTGCATTATCTTACTTACATCGATTGCAGAATTTATCTACCCCTCGATTTGCTCATTTTTTCCACGGTTATAAAAGACGCCTGGCAGAGAAAAGGGGAAAATGCGAAGCGGCTTATAAAATGTGCCATTTTACTCCTTCATCCTCGCGAGATTGGACTTTATTGCACGAGTTACACGTATTACCTACGCGATATCGCAACTTACAGAGAGGAAGATGGCGTCGATAGGTACTGGCGAAGAAAAGCCGGGCGCCATCAAAAGCGAGGTCGCTGGAAAGGAAGAGTTTGATCATAAACCTTCCGCCATTGCGAGAGTGCGGAAGAAGACTATGAAGAAGAGCTGAAGAGGAGAGTGGATAGAAAAGGTCATAAAGCACGTAATCCCTCGTAAAAATGTACTTTATCTCACTGTCTTATACTATCCTCCTAAAACTAAACTTTACGTCAGCTGGAAGCCTGGAAGTGAAGCTTTGGCAAGGTCGTTGCCTTTGGGGATTTTTAAAAAGATAAGATTCTCACTATGACGTGGATTGTGCAAGCTATACGACTTTTTTTATTTCAGACAGTAAAGTCCACGTTTTTGTATCATGCGAGCAGCGTTATGTCAATATGTCCTACCAAGATTCTTCAGAATAGGTTGCACTACCCCTCGAGCTAGAGGGCTTTCCTGGATCTTTGATAAAATTTTATGGTTGCTAGATCAAGGCTGAACCTATTCTAAATAGGAAATTCATATTTACTGGAAATACTTGATAAATTTTAAATCTTGGAAAGTCTTTGATATAGTTTTATTCTCAATGTGTTACTTTCGACTTTCGAATTAAAACGCCATCAGTTGGGGATAAGACCCCACCCATCGCTCAAACTCTCAGCGAAAGATATAAAAATTTAATTCTTTAGGAAGGAGAATGACGTGCCGTTGGTGCCGCAGGCTCTCTCGACAACTTCTTTTAAATTCACCACCCTCTTTTTTTTCTCTCTACAACTTCTACCCTCTGTCCACTTACCCCCTAACCCCTTTTCATCTTCCCCTCTTTTCATGTCTTCTGTGGAGATCTTTATTCTTTTCCTTCGTTGGAAATATTGAGGTCGACAATGTTGATGTTTATATTCTTAGTTGATGAAATAGCTGATAAGAGAGCTTAAAAATATTGAATAGAAAAATAATATGTGCCTCTAATATCACAAATTAACTGAAGAACGAAATTCTAATACTTAAATTCGCTTAATCCATTCATGCATTCAAGAGACTGCTTCATGCACAAAACAAGTTGTATACGTTTTTTATGAAATAAGATAAGACTTTTATCAACGTGTTTGCCAATTTCAGACATGTGTAATGTTTATAAGGTGATATGTCAGAAAGGCAATGGGAATGGGCAGCGATTTTGTGTTCTAACGAGTTCTCCTCACCTGTGCTACGGAATTGAGAATGTTGAACTCGTATTCTCGGTTGCCCACGCATTCTTTTCGTCCTTCCGCTGCCTTTTTCATATGCAAAGAACTGATTTGGATGTCGAAACCATTTTACATATTTTTAACGAGTGTACACTTTTTCTTTGTGGCTCTAATTTTATTTTTATGCAAATCCAGATGATGGGCTGAAATTATATAAATCTTTGAAGAGGTAGCTAATAAAAATTACACAATATTTTGGAGGAAGAATATCATTTTGAAATGTTATGTCTCTGGATCTGAAACGATTTTGCTTAGAGCAAGTAGGAATAATTGAGGCATGTATAGTATATGTATAACTTTTTATGAAAGAAGGGAAGAAGTCAAACGCTTTTTAGTTGCTCTTGCAATCGAGATTTTTTAGCAAAAAAGACCACATCACCCCAATGTTAATTCTAGACATGTCTGGAACAGATAAATATTGGGGGATATAGAAAGGAAGATAGCTTTTCTTCTTCCTATATTACTCGTTATTTTGGGAAAAAATGGTGTTGGCATAATACAAAGAGGAACTGGTTAATTTATGTAAGAAAGTTCAAGAATAAACCTTAAAGCTAAATAATAATTTTATCTGCTGCTGGTGTTCTTCGTGATTAGACACTGGAGCTTAGAGCAGAGGACCCCATGTGGAAATCGCCCAATTTGTCATCATTTCAATTAGGGCAGTGGTCAGAATCTCACTAGAACAACTAGACCAGTAAGTTCTAGTCAGGACCCTTCGTTGCCTTGTAAGGATTTTCCATTTTTTGTGACTAGAAAATCTATGCACGTCTAGTTAGGCCCCAATTTTAATATCTTAGCAAGGCTTTAGTTGGGTCCTGATTAGGATGAAAGGACCGAAAAGTTCTAGACCGGAACTGCTCGGGTCTTAGTCAGTATAAACTAGATGAACTTTGTGAAGATGGTGCTGCATTATATATAATGCAGTGCTATCTTCAGAAGTTTGTATACACTAAATTATACTTTAGTGAACACGCGAATGACTACCCGAACTGCATGTGACAGCAAACTAACATTTATTTTCATCCGCAGCATCCAAGTGTTTGACACTTATAAACATGTGCTTTTAATGAAAATATCTGAACTAACATTTTTATCAAATGGAGTTCAAGTCATAGTTTTGTTATATATTATCTATATAACCATCCGAAAATGACACAGGCTCCCAGAAGAACGGCGGTAAATCACACCTATGGCCACGTCTTACGACCGTGAAATGGGTGGCCAAATATATATACTAAATAGAGTATGTAAGTGTCACAAAAAAAATTGAGCTAATTGATTTTTTTTATCTTTCACAATAACGTTATTTTGTTTGAACTGAAGATTAAATTGTTTTTAATATGTGAAATATAAGGGAAACTGGTAAATTTGTACTATGTAAGTAAAAGATAGTGAAAAATAATAAAAATAATAAATTGTTATATATTCTATAGAAAGACAAAATGTCTGCTGTGGTCTGCTGATATGTCTATCGGTAAATTGATTGTTAACTATATCACATCAGAAATAAATATGGATCGGGATAACTTTGATAAAAAACGA
>JAUMHM010000083.1:6813303-6841769 GCA_032362435.1 Melikaiella ostensackeni
AGACAGACACATTCGTAAAAACCTGTTTTTCGGGTTCAGGGGGTCTCAAAACGTGGACATTTGACAAAAACGGGGGGGGGGGGCAAATTTCACACAAATCTAATACCTTCTCTGATAAGAATGTAAAAAAAATTAAGAAACCTGATGATAATATTTGAACCTCGTGCATTGGGGTTAAAGTTCCAATTTTTGACCAATTTTCTATGGGCCACAAAATTATGGCCAATCTTTCGTAAGTAGAGTTTTTGTTGGTAAAATATAGTACAAGACTACTAATTTAAAGACATATTTTGTGTTGAAGTTAGCATTTTTTGAAAATGCATAAAAAAACCTTATTTTTGGGGCTATAAAATAGTTAGTACGATTAACAGTGATTCAGAAATGGATTTTCACGAACGAACAAATTAAATTTTTGCTGTCAAAGAATTTTGAAAGAAAGTAGTAAGATAGGTAAAGTACTTTTCTAACACTGTCTTAAAAGATCTTCATTCATAAACGCAATGCCAGTGATTAAAAAAGGTTCTTTTCTATCAAAAACACGTATATTAAACTTTCAAGTCGGGTTTTAGTAAAAAAAATAAATGTTCTGCATGCACATATAATGAAAAATAACATATAACGCAATTTTTAATATAATTTGTTGATAAAAATTATGAATGTTTATTAGGGTGGGTCGAAAATGAAAAATTTTGGAATTCGAAATCGTCACTGGATCATTCTACTTTACTTCGCCTAAGTCGGTTGCGACCTTATGTTTGAAAATTGTACTAAACTTACAATAATTATCAAAGAAGTTGAAATTAAACTGTGGATCAGAAAATAGAGAAATTTTCTAAGATTTTCTTCAACTTTGCTATCACCTGAAACTAGAATTTGATTACTTTCATCTTATGCGAACATTCTTCTTCAATGATATTTTTTCTCTTGCTCTAAAAGTTTTTTTTTCTTTTTCCGGAATGGAAATATCAAGATGAAAAGTGAAATTGATTTTTCCACGTGAATATCCGTTTCTTACGCCTTTGCTTTCTTTTCATTTTCCCCAAGTTAGAGGCATCAGGTAGAACCTGCCGAACAGTAACTCCATACCTGACGCTGATGCTAATGACTCCTATTATGCCCAGAGAATGAAAAAAGCGTAGAAAAAATAATTGCGAATGGCCACTTATGTAATTTTTCCAAAAATTTACTTCTTATGTCATTAAATTATTCAAATTTTGTTAATTATCTCAAGCTTCAGCATCTTTCTATCCCAATTTGAAGCTGAGATCGCATCCTCTTCTCTAATTAACTCTGCCAGATAAAATAATTGAGATTTTACAATTTTCATGATACCTACCTTTATAGAAAATGTCAAAGTAGCCGCCTAATTTCTTTTACTCGTTTTGACTCATTTTTCAATAGAATAGAGCAAATCAAAGTTCACTGTCGTGAAATTTGCGTTGTTGGCCGCGTTTTTGTACCTACATCCAACCGTAATTTTTTTTTATAATTAACCTATGACGAACGATGAATGGAGAATTTGTGCCCACTAAATGACCTTTACAATAGAGTTTGTTTCATTCCTGAGCCATTTTTTCCACTGACCTAATCAAATTTTTGTTGAGAGGTCAAAATTTTTTAAGCCTATAGTAAGCTTCCGGGCTATCGAAGCGCTTGAGTATCTTTTCCAAAATCATCGCTAAAATTTTTCGCTGTATTGTGGCAGGGTAGAGTGAGAAATATTAGTAATTCTTTTCTTTTCGAAATTTTCAATAGCAGGTGGGTTCTCAAATTTGTGATTGTCAATTTTTAAATGATTTTCTATAAAAAAAATATATGCGACCTGTCGCGAAGAAAGGGACCTTAGTTGGAAAGGCAAGTTTTTTCAGAGCCAGCGTTTGAAATAGTTGTAAGGCAGAAAAATTTTTCAGAATTTTTTGGTTTTGTTGATTAGAAAGAGCAACTTAATAAATATTTAATAGTAAAAAAACCCGAAAATCGATTTTTTCCGACTAAGGTCCCTTTCTTCGCGACAGGCCAAATATATATTAATATGAAGCAAAGATGTAATTCTAAGCCTTACGCAAATCGGAAAGTGATCAGATGAGAATGGAATACCGATAATTGAAAAATCAGACCTTGCCCAAGGAGCCAAGGTAACAAGCTTGGTAGGTCGAGAACACTTATTCTGCTTTTTCCGAGTGACTCTACTATATAGTATATGAGTAAAATGTGCTAAGGTACCCTCTCCTGGGCATCGCCCATTTGAGATCACTAAATTAAAAGATTCTAAATATTCCGTGACTGCTACTCCTCTAGGGTTAGTCTCAGGTTCCATTGACTGACGAATGTGAGAAACTATAGATGAACCAGAAGCGACTCTTCATCTAACTAGATAAGCTCACGAATGTGCATGTTAAAATCCCCTCCTAGAAAAAGCAGGATATCTGGGTATTCAATACTGATTCTGTCAAGCATCCCTTGCAAGTCTTCCCCGAGCCCCTGTACATTTTTCGATGGTTCATAACACACATTTCCAATTATGACCTGAAGACAAAGTGATTAATAAAAATGGCCAAACCCCTACTGGGACGACCCCCATTACTTTCTCTAGTCAGAGATAGCGAAGTGATTCAAGTTTCGTTGAGTCACACGATGCCGTTGTTGTTGATTGCGGTAGCCATGTCTAAGAAATTATTATATCCACGGACGTTCCAGAAAATGATACCGGTTTTTTGGTAACCTGCATATACCCAACTTCCAAAGTCCTTTTAAGATTTCAATATTTTTAGTTTTTCTAGGTCATAATCTCATTTTTATATACTTTTTATATACTACACTTTTTTGAGTAGAACTTTCTATTCATCTTATAGAGAATTATATCATTACATTACACTCAGGCGATAATGTCGAATATAGTAGGACGATGTCATGTGGTGGAAACTAAAGATTTGTTTATATGGAGTTTCGGTGGAATATCGTCTTCAGTGCGTAAGTGGTGAGAAAATTATGCCTTTCAAGTACAAGAAAAGGACTTTCTGCCTTTCAAGTACAAAAGTTATTTTTGCAACTGTGAATTGGTATTTGTTCTATTAATAATTTTTAAATCTCTCAGAAAACAATATAATGCCCAAAATTTGAGATTAAGGTGCCCGGGGTTCCATACGAACATATTATGACAGCCATGTTTCTAACGTCACCCCAACCTCGAATTATGGGCATTATATCTTTTCTGTCAGATTGTGAAATCACAAATGAAGAAAATACTAATTAATAGTTGAAAAAAGTCATATGAAATTGAAAAGATAAAAGATAGCACAATTTTCTTTTCACTTATGCACTAAAAACGATAATTCACCGAAACTCCATATAAACCATGCTTTAGATTCCACTACGTAACATTATATAAAATAACATAACATAACATAACATAACATAACATAACATAACATAACATAACATAACATAACATAACATAACATAACATTGATGACATAACATATATAACACATATATATATAATATATTATAACATAACATAACATTATATACTGAGTGTGACGTAATGATAGAATACTCTATAGATAATATCCGTAAGATATATAACAAAATCACACAAATAATTTATACGGAGTAATACCCTAAGATCATAATAGCCCCGGTTAAGGTACCTCAGAAAAACTAAAATAATTTTTAAAAGTTTTGCAATCTATCCTAAAATTTTTTTGAGCATGTAGAAACTTTATTGCACTCAAAATTTACCTAAAAGAAATTATAGAATTTCGACAATTGAAGTGGTCAGAGCCTGAATTAAATAAAGATTATCAAATTTGTTATTCTCATATCTTCGCGAAATTTGTAAAAATTCACTTTCTGCTTTATAATCTACATAATATGTCCAATTTTCAAGAATATTGTGAGATTTTAATATTTTTTGATTTTCCAGAACAAAATCTCATGTTTATGAACCTCAAAAAACTAAAATGATTTTCAAAAGCTTAGCAATCTATTCTAAACATTTTTTGAGCGTCTAGAAAACTTATCACACTCAGTATTTTCCTGAAAAAAATAAGAAGATTTCAGCAACTAAAATGATCAAACCCTAATTAATTGATTCTCCAATTAGCTACTCATAAGTCTTCATAATTTTTTTTTAGGTACATTTTGAGCACGAGAAAATTTCTATGGGCTCAAAAACAATTTAGGATAACTTTCAAAGTTTTCAGAAGCAATTTTAGTTTATTGAGTTGTATAGAAGTGAGATTTTGTTCTAGAACAACTAAAAATACTGAAATCGCACCAGATTTTTGATAATCGAAAATATTAAGTAGGTTACGAAAAAATTAATATTAGCGATTTTTTTTCAAATTTTGGGAATTACGATATTCTTAAACTTATTTGAACCCCACGAAATTTAAGGATATTGATCGATCTATCTTAATTTTTACACAGGTTATAATGGATCCAAAATCAAACTTTTGAGTTCCAGGCTGTTTTTTGATTCCAATTTTTTTTCCGACCCTCCCTAATGTTTATTGACAAAAATTATACGAATATATTATAGAAAAATACTTATATCTACAATATTTATTCTTTAAATTTAAGTTACTGTTCAACTGTGAATTCTTTTCAACATTCCTGCGGTAAATTTTATGATAAATGAGCTGGTAAAAAACATGACCACAATTTTCAATCAAAGTTGGCAAGTGATAGACCTAAATATTGAGAAATGAAGCTCATAAATCATAATCTATACATACACGCTTAAATATAATCTTGAAAGATTTTAGTTTATTATAAGAATCGAATATTTTTCATACTATTTTTATCCTATTGTTATTTTCAAAAATTCATTCATGAATATGATCAAAGGATAATTTCGTTGTCTGTATAATTATGCAAATGAATTTCTTTACGTTCGTGAGTTGTTTTATTAGAATTGAAGATTTATTAAGACCTTCGTTTATCATCCTTTCTCTCTAATGTTTTTGTTGACAGAGCCAGATATGGTCTATTTACAGTTTTTGCTAGTTTGTAGTAATAAAAAATTAGAAAATAAAAAAAAATTTGTTAAATTTAGAATTTTTTGAAAATGCACAAAAAACATGTTTTATGGATTGAGTTAAATGCACACTTTTTTTGGAAAAAGTTGAATATGTCGAATCTGAAATGTGCTTAGCTTGAATCGAAAAAACATGCTATTATTTCGTTTTTAAGTAATAAAAATAATATAAATATATATTATAAAATAATACCATTGTATAAAAGTGTATTCTTTTCGAATTATGCTACAAATTTTTTCCGATAACAAATTTCATACTATATCATATGAATACACTTTTTTCCTTTTGATCGAAAGATAAAATGTTATCATATCATTCAACAAATACTGATCTTTCTATTGCGTAATGAGAAATTTGTTTCCTCTAAATTGTACATAATAATGCCATAAATCTGAGTTACTTTTGCACCTTCAGTGTGGGAAAAACAGTTTAATGAAATACAAATAATAATTTCAAATGACGAATGAGATAGCGACTAGCATTAGTCACATTCGTATCGAAAATCTTCATGAGTGGATTTTCTTTAAAAAAAAAAAAAGAAATGCGAAATCTGGCTGATATTCTGTATTTCAGCCTATTGGTTTTCCCTAATTCTATTGGTGAATATAATAATATTTATTATTTAAACTGAATTTTTAGTTGTAGTACATATATTTATTTCCTATTCAAAGTTGTTCAAAAACATGTTAAGCCATGGGGATCCAACATCAGCTCCGCATGTGGTTGTCCTCGAGGGGCACTCGTGGGACCCGTGTAGTTTCCCCGACGATAAATTTTTCACCATATAATACCATTAATCCAAATCCCTTTCGTGATAAGCGTAACGCGCTCGGTTCTATCCTCCTTATATTATCGAGGATCAAGGAATTCATATGGTAAGGGTAAATTAAGGAATGTGTAGGAGAAGGGATAGAATTTAGAATAACCTACATGTCGCTGATCAATCTTTCTATCAATAACCCCAGGTGAAGAGCTTCACGAAGTCATTATACTATTCCATTGAAAAAAATTTTCACGCGGGTCCATTAGTTTCCAAAATCTTTCGTTCAGACATCACTCTTCTTCTTGTGAACAATTATCCTCCATACATACATATCCTTGCATATATATTTTGCTTCGGTTACATTCATACATCGTTTCATGCACGCTCTTGTATTTCTATGACTCCTTATATGCCTTCGCTTTAAAGTCTCATTCACACATTCTAACCATTCTTTCTTCGGTCTACCTCTGGGCATGCTACCGCATATTACTAAAATTGTCTATTAGAGTTTTACCTCACACATTCCGCAGGAATTGCTTGCCAACCGCGTTCACTTTACTCCTATCCTTATTCTTGATACGTCCAGGTCTCGCTACCATACAGCACAGAATTATATATTGCAATTTTAGCTTTATTCGTTACATTTTTACTTCTAGTAATAGCTTGCACACCGCCGATAATCTTGTTATCCTCGTTCATACATCTGGATATATATGCATCTATCTTTTCGTCAGCAGTGAATAAACTTTCAAGATAGACGAACTCATCAACTTGTTCTCTCCTCTCTTCGTTTAAGGAAATGTTTCATACTGTTTTCTCACCCCCACTTTCGAAAACGATAATTTTTTTTTTTTTTATTTACATCAGATATTGTTACTGTTTGACACAAAAGACAATTTATTACAACAAGCAGGGGCCCCCTGCGGGCACCCCCGTCGAGTACCTGAGATTTCAAATTCAACTTTCTAAAAAATGTCATCAAATTTTTAACAAAAATGCATTTTTTGTAAGTCTGAAGTAATCAAACATCAAACTTCGTAAGGTCAAAAAACATCAACCCTTCGGATTTGGAAATCTTAAGCGATCAACCGAGAGGGCAAACAAGCAGGGCCCCTTACAGGGCCCATCGTGGACCACCTGAAAGATCAAAGCTCAATTTCTAAAAAATGTAATTGAGTTTTTAATAAAAATGCCGTTTTGGTGAGCCTGAACTAATCAAACAGCAAAATTCGGAGTGTTAAAAAAATAATAAATCTTTGGACTTACAAACATAAACCGATCAACCCGTGAGGGCAAGCGGGCAGTGTCCCTGGCCTCTGACAGGGGACAATATTCCAAACAGGACTAAAAAGAGCTTTTTCCACACGTTTGAACAATTTCAATTGTTTGAAAACTTTTTTTTCCGCATTTTATCGCAAATTATCGGTATTCTCAAAATAAAATGAACTAATAAGACAACATAGAAAATCAATATGATGGACTCAATGTGATGTTTATTGCTTAAACAATTGTTTATCATCTAAATGTAACTTTCGGCTGGAAAAAGACATAGAATTGTAACTTTTTTGCAAATTTGTCAACATACTCCTTTGAATTCTAGTACGTCTTGTATTTTCATCACTGAACTATAATTTTTGCAGTATCTATGTATTTAAAATATTTTTTTTTACAAAATGGAAAAAATTCATATTTATCTGCATGTCTTGCCAAAGACTTCTAAAGTATTTTAAATCCCTTGAAATTTTTTGAAGCTTTCGAAAATTCCTCAGAATTAAAAAAAAACCTAAAATATTCAAAATCCTTCAAAATCATTTTAACACTCCTCAAATTCTTTAACGCTCTTAAAAATTCTTTATAATCTTCTAAAGTATCCTAAAATGTTTGAAATTCTTTATAATCTTTGCAAACACCTTGAAATATTTGAAAATCTATTAAAATCTTTCAAATTCTTTGAAATCTCCCAATTTTCGGGTATAAATTCTTTGAAATCCATCAAAGTATTATATAACCACGTGAAATTACATGAAATCTGATGATATTCCTTGAAATCCCTCAAGAAATCCTGTGAGATCTTGGGCAATTCATCAAAATGCCGTAGTGAGTGCCCTTAAAATATTTGAAAATTATTAAAATCCTCGGAATCTTCCAAAATTCAAGGAAATTCTTCAATACCACATGGAATTTTCGAAATCCGGTGAGATTCGCTGAAATATTTAAACATCTCTCCAAATCCTTGAAATCCTACGAAACCACTAAGTCTTCCGAAACTCTTTGAAATGGATAGAAACATTGGAGTTGAAATATGGCCGCGATCTCGCTGGTGCTTTGTTTGCACAGGTGGATTTGGTTTGTTTTCGTGAAAAAACCTGGTTTAAAGAGAAGTTGTGGTGCTTTTCCGTGCTATCTGTCCGATAAACATCGTTCGGTCACGTGGAATTAGCTGACTATGCAGGGCTGTATTTGTGAATTGGGAGAACCCGGGATGCCAGCTTCAGACGCTGGGCGCCTTAAAGCTCTTCTGACCTCCATGAAAGAGGATACGTCAGCAAATAAGATATGATATCACTGAAGGGGTCGGTGGACCTAATCCAGAGTGATCTCTCGATATTGAAAAGGGAAGCTGAGGCCTTAAAGACCCGAAATCAGCTTGAGAGGAGAAATGCCGCGCTGGAGGGAGATTACAAATTACTTCAGGAGGAAGTTCTCCACCTCTGGAGAGATGTATGTGCAAAAAATATAATAGCGCACAATCTCAAGAACACGGAATCTATCAACAAAAATCATGTTTTGTCTATTCGCGAGGTGTTCATCAAAGCCAATGTGGATTTGGTAATGGTGGAATACTCCAGACCGATTCGCGTCAGACTAGGCTTTCCATCGCATAGACCTCGCATCTTTGAAAAGGCTAAGGTCCTTTTGACTATGGGTCTATCGGTGACAAGCGACAGGTCGAAGATGGAGAGGCAACTGAGAAATCGTCTCTGGGGAAAGCGGAAGAAGCTGTTTGGATTAAGGATATGATGATGTCTCAATCAGGGGTGGTGAGCTAATCTACAAAGGAAAAATCCTTTTCAAGAATGACATCCACTCGTCGAGCACAAGCTCTCTTCCTAGCGCATCGGAGACATTTCTCGACGCGAAGAACACCGTCAAGAGGCAGGAAGGAAGACCACCGAAACGTGTTAGGTCTGGATCTGATTCGACGTCCTCATCTGGGGAGAATCAGCGATCCAGGAATGGCTTAACTGCGGCCTTCCTCTCCAGAAAACATAATTCCGATGTTCCACCGTCGTTTAGTCAATCCATTAAATCGACCCCCCGAAGAGACACCAAAAACTCGCGCAAGGAGAGCAGCTGACAATATTGTGGGAGTGGAACAAGACAGCATTCGAATTACGTTCTGGAACTCTCGCAGTTTCGCTAACATGGAAGACATTTCAACGACTAGTTTCGAGATTGATACTCTTTGTATACATGAGGCGTAACTTATGGCGACTCCTGTAGACACCCTCTTCCTCCTGGCATCCGCATCATGAATTCTTTCCGTCGAATAGAACAAAAGTAAGTAGATTTGGCAGAGTAAGCAGTGGCTTAGCAGTATTTGTAAGCCGGAAACAGTATGCTTGTGAAGTCCGTGATATATTTCCTAAGTAGATTTTTATTAGGTCCGCAATTCCCTCTCCACAGTTTATAGTCGGCTTGATATATTTTAAGCAGGGGCTGGACAGAGAATTGATATGCAAAAGTCTTGGTTCAGTACTCGCGCGGCTGGACCAATTATATCCTTTTATAATCTATTCCTTTTATTCCGGTCGGGGATTTAACGCGGGCATTGGGCATCTAAGGAAGGTACCTCTTGAGGTGCTCCCAGAGGGGCTAAACGCATTTGCGGAAAGATTCGTGTTGGATCGTGATGTGGACAAGAGGAATTTTAATTCTGTTCAATTTTTAGGGGTGCATGGCATCTCTTTCCTCAACAGCAGATTCGTTGAGGAATGTCCAGGAAGCTACACTTGACTCTCCAGTGCGAGTGGGACTACTATCGATCTCGCTGCTTGCACCTCTCCTTTCCATCAGTGTAATTAGGGATGTTAAAGTTGTTTCTCTTGCCAGTCGCTCGGGCCATCTCCTAATCCCCATAGTGTTGTCAAACGCAGGAATGCGTGGTGGGGATAGGGCTCTTGAAGCGGGGCACATGGGTGTGAGTTCGAGACTGTTATGGAGAGAGGCCAAGAGAGAAGTATTCCTTGATAGTATGTCACTCTTTGACTCATACTCCTGAAGTTCGGTATCGGTGTATACTTAGAATGAGAATCTTATCTCCTTTATCAGGGAGGCACCGTCGTTTATCGTCATTTCTAGGGCCTTCTTCGTGTTTTATGGGCAAGGAACCGTGATATGATTGAGCGTGTTCTAACAGTAGGAAAAGGGTGAAAAAAGCCTGAACATTTGTAAAGAGGCCTGGTTTCGCACAAGAGGACATTCTTGAATATAATTCAAATAAAAGAGCGTACGTATCTCTTATGAATGCTAAAAAGCCAGACTACGAGAAGGCTTTCCAGAATGCTCTTTCAACAGCCAGAGGATCGGCAGAATTCTGAAGGGCAGTCAACTTTTTTAAAATTAGGCCTGCGTATGGCAACTTTATTGATTTTTAAACTTGCCAGGACTCTGTAAACTCATTGTACCCTCAAAGTAAGACTTGGCCTTGCTTGGTCCCTGAACGCACACCCTCTCCTGGTTAAGTCGATTCCCAAAGTCGAAATAATTACTGCGATATATAAAGATATACCGGGGAAAGCCCCAGGTCAAGATGGCATTTCTGCAGAATTATATATGGCTCGTCCGGAGTTAGGGGTGAATTACCTTGAATGTTTGTTCAGAAGAATCTGGGAAAATCAGGAGGTCTCGTTGGCCTAGTCGAATATTCTTACGTGCGTGCTATACAAAAAGGGTAATAAAGAGGATCCAGCCTCATATAAAGAGGGGCATAGAAACAGATCTGGCTACCAATTAATAATTCCCATTAGATATTTCCAAAAAACGCCACACTGTTAATATATACATATATTTGGTACAAGTTACGCCTACTTCATGTTTTTAACAATATTACATACATAAATTAAAATACACTAATTATTCATACCTTAACGAGCCTCTCAAAGTACGGAAAGCGTGACGCCGTACAAAATTCAAGAGTAAAATTAATTGATGATTCGGACAAGACGGTTCGTAATTGAATGAGTCGGAGCTCATCGCTTGACACTTTTCGGCGAACCGGTTTTAGCGGATCGATATTGATACGACACTTGGCATATTGTATTCGCTGACAATTGGTCAGTACAATGAAGATAACAATTACGTCACAATTAAACATCAATGACTTTCCAGAACAAATATTTGATGAAATTTATATTACAATAGAAAATGGACTAGAATTTTAGTCAGGAGTAGATAATAAATCACATGGTAGCCAAGGAGTCGGTCTGATTGTGAATCAAGGAGCAAAACAGCATGTCAAGAAGTATAAATGTATATCTCTTAGATTATTATGGGTTAGAATGAAAGTGGGAATCAGAAGGCTATTCATTATAGCACGCTTCCCTCCAGTTGATGGTGGCAACGCGAAGGTGCCGACAGGGTACGTGATCATTTCTGAGATCCAAAAACGATCAGTAACGGGGAGAAATTATCTTATGCTCAGAAAAAGGCTTGTTTATCACAAATACTTGGTTCAGACATAAAATGATCCACATGTGTACTTGGTTCCTAGGCGAAAGCCACAGTATGATTGACTTTGTTGTAGCGAATGAGAGACTGAGAGGAAAAATAAGATATACAAGGGTTACGAAAGGTACTAAATTTGATACGGATCACTACCTCGTAATTTCAAAAATGAACCTAGCTCAAGGATAGAAAAGAAGAAGAACTCGGCAATAAAAATGTAAAGGTTGTATGGATTATACTACGAGGCAGCATCTTCCAGAGTTCATCTGAAGTGTGCGGTATTGCGGTTTTAGGAAGAAAGGCTGGAGATGCTTGGTGGAATGATATTACCCGCGTGGCTGTTGACGAGAAAAAGCAAGCGTACTCGAGAAAGCTAAATATAAAAGGTCGTAGCGATGAGGAGAGGACTAGACTAGAAAATGATTATAGGGATAAAAACAGAAAAGCGAAGATGCTAGTCAAAGAAAGCTTCACAATGGTTTGTTTTAAATTGTTTATTGTTGATATGTAAGTTCTGACAAAAAAAGGTTGAAAAGTGTAATTTTTTGCAAATTTTGCTACAAATTTTCCTTGATAACATATTTCATATTACGTCATATGTACTCACTTCTTCTTTGATCGGAAGATAAAATGTCATATCATTAAAAAAATACTGATCTTTCTACTGCGTGACAAGAAATTTTTTTCCTCTGAATTGTACACAATGATGCCATAAATCTAAGACAGTTTTGCACCTTCAGTGTGGAAGGAACAGTTTAATGAGATACAAACAATTTCGAATAACGAATGAGATAGCGATTAGCATGAAGTACTCTGAAACATTTCGAACAATATTCATTAGTTACACTCGTATCGAAAATCTTCATGAGCGGATCTTCTTTATTTCGAGAAAAATGCGGAATCTGGCTGGTATTCTTTATTTTAGCCTAGTGTTCTTCCCTGATTACATTGGTAAATATAATAATATCTATAATTTAATGTTCGTTTTTAATTGCAGTATACTTATCTCCTTTTCAAGGTCGTTCACCTAAAAATAAATCTTTCTTCATTAACGCAAAGTGGTAGCTAATCGAATTTTCAAGATCAAATTAATTTCGCGCGGGTGGAAAAATGGAGTGGGCCCCAGTAGGACGCCTTCATGCCTTGCCCTCGGGCCTTAAGGAACTCATGATGGCAATCTAGGCATGGCCCCTCGTGAAAACAACATGCTAATCCATAAGGATCTAACATTGGCTTTCCTCGAGGTAGCCCTTATTATGGTTGCCCTCTAGGGCTCTTGCGGGACCCTCGTAGTTGCCCCGACGGTAAATTTTCAATTTAAAAAAATACCGTAAATAATTGTTTCCTAATTATTTTTAAGCAGCTTCTACGTAAAATTATATCCAAAACAAAAAAAATCCATATAACTTTTATGAAATGAACGATTTTGATTGAAATGATTTTTTTCTGAAGGACGCTTAGATTGCTCCTTCAGAATTCGCAGAATTCGCGATTAACCTTGGGTCTAGTTTCATCGATTTCATTAATCACTATAAATGTAGGATGAATTTTGAGATTAACTCTACAAAGGAAGTACTAGCAGAGAATAAGTCGGAATTAATAATGCTGATGGAAAAATGGTATGGGCTACAGACAAAGTGAAAGACTGTGTGGGTGATTTTTTTAAAAATTGTATTGAGGTCAAGCTATGGAGCATAACAACCGTGACACTGAAGAGGATACGTTAGACAATCCCGTTGTAGGTAGCGGGAGAAGAATCAATGTCGACGACATTATATCCGTGATTAAGAAACAAAAGAATGGCAAGTGTGGATGGTATCACCGCTGGAATGCTTAAGAGCGGTGGCAGCTATTTGTTTGTATGGTATTCAGCTTGAGACATATCATAGAAGGAAATTTGAGAGTAAACAAAGAAGTTTTCTATGTATTTGTTGATCTGGAAAAAAGCTTTCGATAAGGTGGATAGATCTAAACTTTGGGAAGTCCTGAAGTAGTATGGAGTGAATGGTTGGCTTCTAAAAGCAATAAAAGCAATATATAATGGTGGTCAAGCGAGTGAATATACATGGGCAAATTTGTAAGAATGGCTGTCTCAGACGAAGAAGGTTTTGATCTCGGGATAGTGAAAGTGCTTGAACTGGCGTTTGCAGATGATAAGAATGTTAAGGCAGAATCAGTTGATGATTTGTGGAGAAAGATGAATAGGCTGGATACCAGAATGAAAAGTCCTAAGATAATACTTCTCCTTTTGATTTTTAGAACCGATTTAAATTCAATAACTATCAAAGGTGAAAAAATAAAAATGTACTATGTAAAAACAACTATCAGCAAACTGTGAAATGTGTAAAACACAGATAAGCAAAAACTGGAATATATATTTTCAAATGGAAAATATTAGAACTTAATGATAATTCACATAAGTATGTATAATATACATTGAATCACGGAGTTAATGATTCACTGAAGTGACAAAATATAAAAAAAAAACAACGATCAACAGCACAACATAATGAATACATAAATATTGAAGAATATTACAACTTATTGCAAGGAATCAATAAATTTGAATAAAATATAATAGTTTTGTATATATGGGACCTAGAAATTCAATCTCATTACACAAACACATGATATTGACTATAAAATTCGACAAAACTATCACACTCCGAGGAAAAAGCAATTTAACTTCAAAAGCAGAAATGTTTACAACATTTTTAACTGACGAAATCCACATCGACATGAAAAAAAGGCTTTAGATCTAAAAATGTGTAACATTTCGTCATCAATAATGTAAAATTATGTTTTTTTTTAACAGTTTATTATACAGCATTGTCATTAACAGGGCTACCTTCAAATTCCGGAATAATTAACCGCACTCTAACTTTTTACTTTTTTTTGCATAACTTATCAAAGTTTTTATGTATTTCACGATATTCGCCAATGTTTTGACTATAAATTTATTAACTTACTTTCTATTAAACTGATTTGTACATTACAGAATGTTCTTTCCTGAGTGACAGAAAAACTACGAGAATGCACTAACACAAAGCAACCTCTCGCTTTCGCGTTATCCAGAGCATGGCGCGTTAATTCAAATATTTTTTAATACTCATATACAATGAAAATAGCAGAAAAATTGCACATCTTTATAAATTATATCCACCGCATGATGTTATAGAGTAAAATGCTGCGATTTTTCTAGGAAATTTTATGTTTTTCCGATGAAAAGAAATTGAAATTGCCCTTAATTAAGCCTCTGCCCTTAATAGGGTTCTTTACCTTATATAATTCTGTGCTTGCACCCACAGTGCTACATGGTAGCGAGACCTGGACGTATCAAGAAAAGAATAGAAGAAAATTGAACGCGTCTGGTATGTAATTTCTGCAAATTATATGCGGCGAAACGCTTATGGACAAAGTCAGCAATGCGTGGATTTTCAAAGAATGTGGTGTAGAAGAATCATTGATCGACACGGGTGAGACTGTAAAGCGGAGGGATATAAAGAGTCGTAGAAACTTAAAATCTTGCAGGAAAAGATGTATTGATGTAAAGGAAGCAAAAGATGTATGCAAGGATAGGGATGTATGGATGACAATTGTATATAAGAAGAAGAGTGACGCCTGAAACGAAAGATTTTTTATGCTCATGGGCCCTCGTGAAGAGCTTCGCTTAGTTGATGTGGTTGGGGTAAGGGGTATGGATCTTCCTATGGGTTTGTCAGTCAGCTTGAGTTTTTATGTGTGAATCATGACGCATCGTGGCTCGATAATGTTCTTTACCTGGGGTGATTGCTAGGAGATTTATTAGTGACCTGTGTCTAGAACCGTGTGCTAGAACCTAATGAGTTACGCTCACCCCAAAAGGGATGTCTTAATGGTATAATGATGATAGTAATAATAATGAAATATTTTATACAATAATCAATTTCATACTTATAATTTCTTTTTATAGAATCACGTTGGCCATTTAGGAGGAGGGCCAAAGAAAATGCCGCAATTCATCATTCTCCCATCGAACTTAGTGTTCGTGATTACGAACCCGCGGCAGGTAGATTTTGGGATTTATCACCAGGCGTTTATAAAGTAGCAACAAATAAGGATCACAAGTACATCATTGGAGTAATCCTAGGTGGATATTTGCGTCCATTTATAGAACCTTCACCGAATCATCCTAATCAGTTTAGAAAAGTTAAAGTACTCATGAATGGCGAGAAAGCCAGCGAGGCTGTACCCATTAATCAAAATGATACTGTGAATAGTCTGTTTCACAAGCCGTTTGTGCCAGGAAATATTCGATTTGTCGAGATACACCCTCGGGCACATGAACAATTAAACTAAGGATACCCCACCTCAAACTAAAAACCATCAGATTCTGTCCAAACTTTTTGAACTAAGTATTTTACTGAATAATTACTAATAATATAATCTACAAGCATACGCAGCTGATACATTCCGTTCCCATTCAATACATTTCGTTCGCAACATAAAGTCTGTTCATCGAGATGCTTTTGTTTTTTCATTCCTGTTTTTTAAATTGGTTTTTTGTTTGAAAAGTAAGAAAACACGTAAGTGTAAAATGAAATAATGTTCATCTAATATTATATGAAATTCTTCGAGCTGAATTTCAAAAATCTTTGAAATTGTATAACAAAATGGAAATAATGATTGAAAATAAATATTTTTGAAATGAATATACTCGACGTTTTACTTATTATGTTTCTTTTATTTGGTATTAGTTGATAGGTTTTACATTTCTCCATACCTAAAATATTTGGAATTGCAAGCATGTATCGAAACATTTTCATTTCTAAATCTTTTGAAATAATGTATCGTTTAAAAATAATTATATTTTATAGTTCAAAAAATAATTAAACCCAATGCTTAGTTAAATAAATAATCTTAAACTGAAATGTCCAAAATTTTAATTTCGATTTTCGAGTTTTTGATTTTATAAAAAGAAATTTTCCTTCATAGGCATATTCCATAATCACATAAGAAATGCAACAGTAAAATTTCAGACCAATTGGTCTTGGATTGTAGATATGGTAACGTTTTTCCTTCGTTCTGTGAAATTTCAAATTTGGCACTTACCTGGTTTTGAATTTCCACTCTTCATATACAGAAGTTTATTAACTTTCATTGAGCATTTTTTTCCTACATAGATCATCACTAATCCATGTGTCAGATATTTTCATTATCTTTTTATATAATAGGATGTGCAAAAAAATATACTGATAGTATTTAATTTTTATTATAACTTTGTTCTGCAACTTTGTTCTGCAATGTTGAATGATCTCGAAGTTTTTCGACCAGGTGTTTCATAATTGAGAAGACGTCAAAGTTTTCGTTCTACTGGACCATATGGTCCACTATGGCCCAGTAGAACGAAAACTTTTGACATCTTCTCCATTTGTTCTCTAAGAATTCTGTCAATATTTAAAATCTTTCATAATAATTTTCCTATAATAATTCCTATATTTTTCCATAATCGCGAAAAAATTTTCGGAAATTCGTCATAAGAAAATATTAATAGGCCTATACTCCATTGCCTACAATATTTTTCATACGAAATAAATTGATCTATATCCTGAGGTTCCTATATATGCCCAGCTTTCAAAATTCTTGTAAGATTTCAATATTTTAAATTTATCTAGGACAAAATCTCATTTTCATACACCGTCAATTGGGGCTATTAAGGTACATTTTGGGGTAAATGTGGGACAACTTTATGCTCTAGAAGCCCGGGGATTTTTTTTTTTTTTTTTTTTTTTTTTTTTTTTTTAGTAGGACATGCTATACATCTTATAAACAATATTCGTAAGATATACAGCAAAATCAGCCAAATAAAAAAAAATTTACGTAGTAATACCCAAGTATCATAATAGCTTCAGGGAATCAAAAAAGACCGGCTTGAAGGTATCTGAAAAAACTAAGATAATTTTTAAAAGCTTTGCAATCTACCCTAAACATTTTTTGAGCATATAGAAACTTTATCGCGCTCAAAATTTATCTGAGAGAAATAAGAAGATTTTGTCAATTAAAATGGCCAGTCCCTGAAATAAATAAAGATATATAATATGCCTCATTTTCAAGAATCTCGTAAGATTTCATTATTTTCAGTTTTTCGAGGACAAAGTCTTATTTTTATAAATCTCAAAGAACTAAAATAATTTTCAAAAGCTTTGCAATCTGTCCTAAAATTCTCTGAGCATATGGAAACCTTATCGCCCTGAGTATTTACCTCCAAAAAAATGAGAAGATTTTGGTATTTGAAATGGCCAAAACGTAATAAATTGATTCTCCAATTAGCTAAGTCCTTGCAATTTTTTTAGATACGTTTTGAGCGCGAGAAAGTTTCTATAGGCTTAAAAACAATTTAGGATAGTTTGCAAAGTTTCTAAAAGTTATTTTAGCGATTTTTGCAAAACTCTGGGCATTACGAATTTTTAAATTTTATTCTAGCCCCGTGAAATTTTCAGATATTGATCGAGCTATTTCAATTTTTTACACAGGATATAAGGGACCCAAAATGAAACTTTTCAGTGCAAGGATGGTTTTGATTTCCAATCTTGTTTTTTTTTTGACATACCCTAATGTTTGCTGACAAAAATTATACGAACATATTATAGTAATATACTTATTTTGCAATATTTTTCCATAAATCCAAGTTTCTGTTCAACTGTGAATTCTTTTGAATATTCCTGCAGTAAATATTCATGATAAATAAGCTGGTAAAAAACATGACCATAATTTTCAATCAAACTTGTCAAGTAATAGACATAAAAATTACGAAACGAAGCTCATAAATCATAAGCTATACATAGGCGCATGAAGATTTTAATTTATTATAAAAATCAAATTTTTTTCATACCATTTTTATTCTATTGTTATTTTCGCAAATTCACTTATGAATATGATCAAAGGATAATTTCGTTGTCTGAATAATTATACAGACTAATTTCTTTAGTTTCGTGAGTTATTTATTAGAATATTGAAGATTCATTAAAACCTTCGTTTATCATCCCATCTCTCTAGTTTTTTTGTTTACAGAGGCAGATTTGTTCTACTTGCAGTTTTTGCTAGTGTATAATAATAAAGAATTAGAAAAAAAATGGTTCAACTTAGAATTTTCCGAAAATGTACATAAAACATGTTTTGTGGATTGAGTTAATTACACTCTTTTTTGGAAAAAGTTGAATATGTCGAATCTAAAATGTCTTCACCTTGAATAAAAAAAAACATGCTATTATTTTGTTTTCAAGGAAATAAAATTTTGTCGTATTTAAAGCGTTCCAACATCGTGAATTTGACCTTTCTCGCCTTTTTTATTATTTTCTTAACACAACGAAAAGAAATGTTTTCCATTGAAGCAAAATAATAGCATGTTTCTTCGATTCAAGCTGAAGAGATCTCAGGTTCAACATATTATACTTTTTCCAAAAAAGTTTACAGTTAACTCAATCCAAAAAAAAAATGTTTTTAGCACATTTAAGTAAACTCTAAATTGAACTGAAATTTTTTTTATTTACAATTTTTTTACTACTCACTAGATATTAAAAATTATTATTTTTATTTATGTTATAAAAAATTTACACCTTTTCGAAGTAAAATGAACTAATCAGTTCAATACGAAAACAAAGGGATCGATTCACTGTTTTTCATTGTTTATTGTTTATATGTAAGTTGCGACAAAAATAAGGTAGAAAAGTGTAGTTTTTTGCAAATTTTGCTACAAATTTTTCTTAATAACAAATTCCATACTATGTCATAAAAAATTTCAATACTCAAATTTCATACTTTTTTTTTTATCGAAAGATAAAATGTTATATCATTAAAAAAATACTGATCTTTCTATTGCGTGATAAGACATTTTTTCCTCTAAATTGTAGATAATAATACCATAAATCTAAGTTAGTTTCACACTTTCAGCGTGGAACAAACAGTTTAATGAAATACAAATAATTTTGAATGACGAATGAGATAGCGATTAGCATAAAATACTGATTAGCACAAAGTACTCTCGAACATTTTTGTACAATATTCATTAACTCGCATCGAAAATCTTCATTAGTGGGTTTTCTTCATTTTAAGAAAAATGCGGAATCTGGCTGGTATTCTGTACTTTAGCCTAGTGGTCTTCCCTAATTATATTGGTAAATATAATAATATCTATAATTTAAAGTGCATTTTTAGTTGTAGTGTATCTATTTCCTATTCAAAGTCGTTCAAATAAACATAAATATTTCTTTATCAACGCATAATTGGAGCTAATAGGATTTTCAAGGTCAAAGTGAGTTTGCCCGTGTGGAAAAATCGCGTGGACTCCCATAGATCGCCCTCATGGCTTGCCCTCGGGCCTTGAGGAACTCATGAGGGCAATCTCGACATGGCCCCTCGTGGAAACGACATGCTAATCCATAAGGATCTAACATAGGCTTTCCTCGGGGTAACCCTTATTATAGTTGCCTACTAGGGGCCCTTCTGGGCCCTTCGTAGTTGCCCCGACGGTAAATTTTTAATTGAAGAAAATTCTCTTAATAATTGTCTTCTAATTATTTTTAAGCAGCTTCTACCTAAAATTAGATCCAAAACACAAGAATATCTAGATAGAACATTTGTTGAATACACAGTTTTGATCTAAACGATTCTTACATCCTTATCAGATAAGGTACTAGATTTGTGTCAAATTTGACCCCTCCCCTCCGGTTGTGTCGAATGTCCACGTTTCAAAAATTATATGTACTGCTGTTCGTGGTACTCAGAAAGACAATAAATTTATCATTATGATTTTTTTCGATAAAAAAAATATGAGAAGTATAGAATTTTCAAAATTCAAAAAAAGAAACGAAAATGAAAATTTTAAGCCAAACAATACACGATATGAAAAAAAGTCTGGAGGAGGAAAACGTTGCTTTCTGAAAGTCCGACAAGATTGTCATAACAACTTTTTGAATTTTCTCAAAAAATCGAAAATTTAAATTTTGACCAAATAACGCGAGATGCGAAAAAAAGTTAAGATATGAAAATTGTTGCTTTCACGAAAACTCATAGCCTTTCTCTTGAACATTTTCTGGTAGGAGGCATAGTTTGTTTTTTGAATATGGAAAATGATATTGGAATATTTTCATTTTAATTTTTGAGCCAAACGACGCGAGATAAAAAAAAGTCAGAAGAGTAGAATTTGTGCTTTTAAAAAGTCAAACAAAATTTCTGTTAAACATTTCATTATAAGACCAATCGTAAATCACTAAGATAATTTTTTATCGTCTTTTTAACTATTTATTTGTATATATTATACGGTGAGCGCAGAAAATCGAGCGTGAAGCGCGATAATTATGAAAAGAATGTATTTCTTGAGGCCGATAGAGCCTTACATGAATAAATTTCTTTTTTTATTTGAAATCAAAAACAAGCTTAGTAATTTGTACATAAAGAAGATAACACCGAACGCGAAACGCGAGATCCACATGTTTTCATCGATTTCATAAATCACTATAAATGTAGGATAAATTTTGACATTAACTCTACATATAGCACATCTTTAATTATATAAATAATTTTTATTTAAAAAATGCACATTTCGATCATTTTTTGATGAATAGGTTTTTTTTTGGGGGGGGGGGAAACAACTAAGAATGTTCTACCAAAGACTCGTTGCTGTCATATTTTTCATATTGACAATGACTGTTAACTATATGAACTGTTTCCATGAAGGACTGCGCATTTTGACCATTCTTTCATGAATAGGCCTAATTAATTTTTGCGAAATCATCTAGAAAGCCATTCTTTGAAAAATGTCAAAACGTGCATTTGTTTATTAAAATTGTTTATAAAATTAACCATTTTCATGACTATGAAAAATATGACAGTAAGAAGTTATTGGCAAGACATCAGTAGTTGATTCCACAAAAAAAGTTATGTCTCTTCATGAAAAAATCGTCTACATGTGGTTTTGTTTATAGAAATTGTTCAAATAATTGCTACACAGTAGCCATTCTTAACTAATTGTAATCGTATATTATTATCTGTTATATCTCATACAAATCCTATATGGATTTCAAAAAGCTAATCATTGTAAATCACAAAACAATGACTTCTGTTCATTAGTTAGTTCATAACATTAGAAACAATTATTTTTTCACTCCACACCACTGGAAATTACTTTTAGTTAGTTATTATATTGATTTAGGACCTGTCTCAATGAATTTGAAAGTCTCAAAAGAAATGGTATCACTAAAAAGTTAGACAAGAAAAAAGTTTGAACTTTATTGATAAATACAGGGGAGGACTGGACGTGGGACTGAATTGGTGTAAACACCGATGGGCCGGAAGATATCGAGGGCCTCTCGAAGCGGCACTCAAAATTAGAAATAATTAAAATTCCTTAAAGTATTGGAAATTTTATTAAAATCGCTGAAGTCTTATTAAAGTCCTTGATAACCCTTGAAATATTATAAAATGAATTCAAATTTTTACAATCCGTTTATATTTCCCATAAAATACCTTGAAAACACCGTGAAATTCCATGAAATCTGAGGATATTTCCTGAACCTATGGAAAATTTATTTGAATACATTAGGAACTGCTAAAATGTCTCAAGATCATCAAAATCCTTGGAAATTCCTTCATATTTTCAAAAACTCCTGGAATCTTTGAGAATACTCTAAAGTATTTCAAATCTTTTGAAATGTTTTGAAATCCGCTGAATTTTCTTGCAGATCTCAAAAATTCTTTGGAATCTTTTAAAAAACCCTAAAATATTCGAAATCAAGTGAAATGCCTGTTAGTCCCTTCAAATTCTAAAACTCTTTTGAAAATTTTTTGGAATTTTTCAAAATATCTCAAAATATTTCGCATTCTTTGAAATCATTTGATATCCCATACAATTTTTCAATTCTCTTGAAAATTCCTTGGAATCTTTTATAATATCCTCAAATATTTAAAATTCTTTAAAATCTTTGGAAATACCTTAAAATATTTGCAAATCTCTACAAATCTTTGAATTCTCTCAATTCTTATCAATAAATTCCCTTCAATCCATTTAGCGAAATCTAATGATATTCCTTGAAATCCCGTTCTATATTTGAAGTCCTATATGAAATCCTTTGAGATTCTGGGAAATTCGTTGAAATACCAGTCCATATCATCGCATAGGCCTCGCATCTTCGAAAGGTCCTTTCGACTATGGTTCTATCGGTGACAAGCGACAGGTCGAAGATGGAGAGGAAACTGAGAAATCGTCTCTGGGAAGAGAGAGAGAGAGAAACTGCTGGAGCAAGGGTATGATGATGTCTCGATTAGCGGTAGTGAGCTGATGTACAAAGGAAAAATCCTCTCCAAGGATGACATCCACTCGATGATCAAGGGCTCTTCTCCTTTCTCGACGCAAAGAACCCGTCAAGAGGCAGATAAGAATACCTTCGAAACGAGATGGGTCTGGGTCTGATTCGACATCCTCATCTAAGAAGAGCCATCTAGTAAATTTATTAAATCGACCCCCTGAAGAGACACCAGAGACTCATGCGAGGAGGGCAACTGGAAAATATTCTGGGGATAGGACAAGACACAATTCGGATTGTCTTCTGGAATTCTAGCAATTTCGCTAACCGTGAATTCTTCTCAGCGAATGCAACGAAAAATTTGGCAGAACAAGCGGTGGTATAGCAATATTTGTAAACAGTTTATAGTCGGCTTGATATACTTTCAGCCGGGGCTAGAGAGAGAGTCGGTTTGCGAAAGCTATATTCAATACTCACGCGGCTGGAGCATTATATCCTTCTATCCCTCTAACTCTGGGCGAGGATTTCAACGCGCATTGGTAATCTAAACCAGGTACCTCGTAAGGCCCTTCCGGAGGGAGTAAATGCATTTGCGGAAAGATCCATGTTGGATCGGGAGACCGCCTTTGAGGTCTCGCTCTGTTTGAACGTTTAGAGGTGCATGGCTTTACTTTCCTCAACGGCAGAGTCGGCGGGGATTGTCCGGCAAGCTACATTAAACTCTTCGGTGGGATTGGGAGTACTATCGATCTTGTGGCTTGCACTCTCCTTTCCATCAGTATAATTAAGGATTTTAAATTTGTTCCTGTTGCTACTCGCTCAGACCATCTCCCAGTCTCCATAGAGTTGTTAAACGTAGGAATGCGCGGTGGGGATAGGATTGTTGAAGCGGGGCACATCAGTGTGAGTTCGAGACTATTCTGGAGAGAGGCTAAGAGAGAGGTATTCCTTGATAGTCTGTCACTCTCTGCCCCATATTGCTGGAGTACGGTCTCGGTGCATACGAAGAATGAGAATCTTATCTCCTTTATCAGGGAGGCACCATCAGGAGCGGGTATCATACCCGCTCCTAACGCTGCCTTTGCTGCCATTGCTAGGCCTTCTTCGTGTTATACGGGCAAGGAACCATGGTATGATTAGGCATGTTTTAACAGTAGGAAAAAGGTACAAAAAAGCCTAAAGATTTGTAAAAAGTTCTGGGTTTGCGCAAGAAGACATTCTTGAATAAAATTCAGATAAAACTGCTTACGTATATCTTATAAATGCTAAAAAGACAGACTACGAGAAGGCTTTCCAGAATACTCTCGCAACAGTCAGAGGATCGGCAGAATTCTAGACGGCAGTCAACTTTTGCAAGATTAGGCCTGCGTGTGGTGAATGTATTGATTTACAAAATTGGAAGGACTTTGCAAACTCATTGTATCCTTCTAAAGTTAGACTTGACCTTGCTTGGTCCGTAAACACACACCCTCTTCAGGATGAGTCGCTTTTCAAAATCGAAACAATTACTACCGTTTGCAAATATAAACCGGGGATAGCCCCAGGTCAAGATTGTATTTCTGCGAAACTTTATGGTACTCTTTCGGAGTGAGGGGTGAATTACCTTGAATGTTTGTTTATGAGGGTCTGGGAAAATAAGTAGGTCCCCTCGACCTGGGCGAATATTCTTACTTGCATGATATACAAAAAGGGTAAAAAAGAGGATCCAGCCTCATATAGAAGCATTGCGCTAGTAAACGTCATTGCTAAAATATTCACGAGGATCCTCCTTGACAGATTAGTGGCGTGCATGAATGAGTGTCAGTGCTGCTGTAATTCCAGGCAGGTTTCAGGCCTGCCAGAGGTTGTGCGGACCATATTTTTGTTTTAAGCTCCTTTATACAGATCATAAAGCTCCATTACTCATAAAGGACTTTAATGCAAAGAATAAGCAACAGCTTGCTTATGCTGATGTCCCATCCACGGTCAAGCCAGTTTTCATTCGTATGCCTAAAGCAGAAAATAGCTTAGGTGTAACCGAAAATAAGCGGCTTGATTCTGAAAGGGATGAACCAGAATCGAAACGTTCGAAAAAAATACCGATTTTATTCGATCAAGCTGAATTGAACGATCTCATTAGAGGTCTTAATCTATCGAAAGATAAGGCTGAATTGTTGGGATCTTGATTAAAGGAAAAAAATTTATTGAACGAAAATATGAGAATTTCCTCCAGCAATCGCGAAAAAGATCTGGCCAATTTTTTTTTTCTCGGAGACGGTGTTATTTATTGTGTCGAAGTGAGTAAATTGATGAAGGCCTTCGGGCATAAGCATTTAGCCAGCGGATGGCGTATATTTATCGATTCAAATAAGACGAGTCTGAAAGGCATTCTTCTGCATAATGACAATGAGTTTCCTTCCATACCTGTTGCCTACGCTTCACATTTAAAAAAGTGCTACGATGTTATGAAAATGCTTCTTCTGAAAATAAATTACCACGCACACTGTTGGCCAATCTGTTCAGACTTTAAAGTGATTGCTATTCTATTAGGACTGCAGGCAGGATACACGAAGTATTGTTCCGTCTTATGTTATTGGGCAGCCGTGCTAGGGACAAACATTTTACTATCAACTTTGGTCTGAGCGCGATTCGTTCGATTCAGGGCAAAAAAAAAACGTTGCTTAAGACCCTCTGGTAGACCCTAAAAATGTTATACTGCCGCCTCTACATATCAAACTCGGGATAGTTGAGAACATTGTGAAAACAAAAGCTCGAAACGGAAACGGATTTGCCTATCTGAAATAAAAATTCCCAAAACTTGGCGAAGCGAAAATCAAAGAAGGTATTTTCATAGGGCCTCAAATTCGTGAGCTTATGCAAGACTCACAATTCGACGAATGCTTGAGCAGTGAAAAGCGAAAAACCTAGTTATCCGTAAAGAATGTGATCCGAAATTTTCTAGGAAATCAAAAATGTAAGCACTACAAGCGGTACATATGTGAATGAAATATTGACACGACTTCAAGGTCTGAATGTAAATATGCCATTGAAGATATATGGTATTTTCTACATTCACATTCGGATTTCTCTCGTGGAAAGTTAGAATTAGCCAGTAACGAGTACGGAGAAAGATTCCACCAAGATATAGCAACTATTAAGAAGAGATACAAGGGTAAATGCAGCACCAGTAGTTTTGCTGATTATTGTTGGAGTCTCATCCGTGACAACCCGATCAAAAAACATGTTCGCGCAAACAAACGTCGAACATTTAATATCGAGAAATTAAGACCTAATGCCCAGTACAAAATTCAGCACAAGTGTTCAGAAATTGAAAGAAGGGTGCACATTTTTCAGTTTTTTTAAGAATATCTCAGAAACCGTATAGATATCGCTAAAGTAAGACTATATTCGCAAACTGTGTCTAATGGTAAATATAAAAATATCTATAATTTGAAGAGCAATTTTAGTTTCAGTATATTTCCCACTCAATGTCGTTAAAATAAAAAAAAAATCTTTTCCTATCAATGCATAGTGGGACCTAAGCGGATTTTCGCGGTCAAATTAAGCTAGATTGTACAATATTTCATCCATTTCACGGTTAAAAAATTTAACTTGTTTAAACAATTATATTTTTACAATGTGTCGCAAATTATCGGTATTCTCAAAATAAAATGAACTAATTAGGTAATGTAAGAAATCAAAATAGTGGCCTCAATGTGCTGTTAATTGCTCAAAAAATTTTTCATCATTGAAACGTAACTTCTGACAGGAATGAAGCAGAAAAATATAGTTTTTTTGCCATTTTTTCCAGCAAACTCCATCGAATTCTAGTATGTCTTGTATTTTTACCTCTCATCCATAATTTTTCCCAATGTCTATTCATTTAAAATATTTTTTTTATATCAAAAATTCTTCTTCATCTGCAATTTAAACTTCTATTCAACGAAAGTAAATTTGCTAATTGTACATCTTTTTGAATAGATAGCTAAAATATAAAAAATTTTAGCTGCCAAGTTAAATAACGAAATAATACAAATTTTTATTAAACAATATGCAGTACTCCAATAATATATGGTTCTCCATGAGTATTAAAAAAAATTCAGATCCGTGGAGATTTGTTGAGTCGCTTGATTTTTCGCCTGACAGAGAGAAATGGATACTAGCGGTTAGCACCTGGATATTAAGTCGTAATATATCTGTGATTTAACTATGGGATAAAGATCTAGATACTTTATTAAGTCTTAATATCCAAGACACTTATTCTAAATATCTGAGATATTAAAATTAGAAGCCGAGACTTTAAAACTGGTAATACCTTGGATATTACTGTGAAGTATCCAAGAAATTAAATTTTAACATCGCAGATATTACAGTGAATTATCTTAAATGCTACTGTTTAATATATTTAATGTTGAAGAGTAATATCTTATGAATCTCACCAATAGTTATCTAGGATACTACGATTTATTTGTACATTTACTATTAATTTGAATGAGTTGATTTGACTGACAAATCAATGTATTGTCGAACAAAATGACTGAAATAATTCATTTTGGTCGACATTAAATTGATGCATCAGGCAAAGTGACTGGTTTACATTTATAAAGTGTAATTCGCATACGAATTAATACGAAATAATTGGTTTTAAAAGTTATTGATAATGGTTTTAACCTTTATTTAAAACCGGAATCAAATTCATGCATATTATAGATATCACATTGTCGGTTCGATAGGAAATTAAAATTTCTTTGATTTGCGGGAATATCGGGAGCTAATCGCCAGAACATCAATATCACAACCATATCGTGTCTGGGTCGATTTTGTTATCTGAAATGAAAAATGAAATGAGAATTATTTGTAGGTTTCATTTGGATTTCATCAAACACATTTAAGTGTTAAGTATACAAAAACTATAGAATTTCGAAACTTCTCAAGAACCCGGTAAGAATAAGGCTTGATTTGTCCAATTTGAATTAATTTGCAATGAAATTTTTAAACTTAGAAAAATTTAAGCTGCTTAATTCAAACTTAATTTCATCTGCTTATATTTGTTACATCCATATTCAAAAAAGCACTCTTGTAATCTGTGAAGAAAGTAATTTTCTGTTAGGAAAATTCTGTTGGAATTTCAGTTTTTTCTTATTCAGAGGTTAGGCTTTCTTTGCTTGGAATTTGATAGTCATGCAATATGAAAATTCATACTTACTGAAACATTATTATTATTATTATACCTTCAAGCCAAATCTCTTTCGGGGTAAGTGTAAATCGTTCGGTTCTGGTCTCGTTTTACTACTGGGCAATAAGGAATTTGTATGATGAATTTGGGTACGGGATGTTTGGGAGGAGAAGGAATAGGTTTTAGATCAATCTCACAACGTCGCTCCGACACTAGTCGCTTGGTCAATCTCTCTAGCAATCAACCCAGATAAAGAGCTTCGCAAAGCCATCATGATAACGGGAATAATTATAACAATCTACTAAGAAAATATCTTTACGCGGGGCCATTAGAATCCAAAATTTTTCGTTTCAGGCATCACTCTTCTTCGTATAAACAATTGCTCTCCATACATCCTTATCTTTACATACCTCTTTTGCTTCTGTTACATCCATGCATCGTTTCATGCACGTTCTTGTATTTCTACGACTTCGAATATTCCTTCTCTTCAGGGTCTCATT
>JAUMHM010000083.1:6841869-6852448 GCA_032362435.1 Melikaiella ostensackeni
AAACATGGTTTTCGAAGCCATTCTTGTCTTTTGAGAGAATTGAATACAAAAAAACGAGGGTCACTAACCTTAGCCTTGATTTTTAACATTTTAATGTTTATGGAGGTTGTGGAGGGTGAAAGGGGAGTTGTATTAGTCATAGATATTTCGAGTGCCTTTTCTTCGAAAAAATCAAATTTATCACGAGTGTCGACAACCATTTTTATAAGCCCACGATAACAATCGACAACGTCAGCAATTCTTATATTAACATTTTGCAATTGTTGACTCACAGCGTTGATTCGTGAAAGCAAAAAAAACCATACGACAAGCATGAAAGACATTTCTAATTCTTCCAACTGTTTCCTAATTCCTGCAGGTTCCTGCTTTATCATTTCTATTTTTTTTTAATCTTAAGAATTTCCGGTAAATATTGATCTAAAACCTCAACAGCGTCATCACGAGCAGACCATCTGGTATCAGATAAATATTTCAAAGTAATAGATTTAGTTTTCTCAGTTGACCGCAAAATTTCCCATCGATGTGTTGACGCCGTAAAAAAATTGTACAAGGCTTGTAATGCGTTAAAAAAAGAAACTGCTTCAAGGCAGTATTCAACTGCGTTAACACCAACCAAGTTCAAAGAATGAGCGGAGCATGGGACATAAATAGCTAAATCATTGATTTCTTTAATTTTTGCTTGTAAACCCTTGTGAATTCCGGAACAATTACTAGCGTTATCATAAGAGTGACTTCTACAGTCTGCAACTTCCAGACCAAAAGCCTTCAGGGTTGCAAGTACTGCGTCTGCCAAATCTTGTCCCTTATGTCCAGGATTTTCTATGAATAACAAGAACCTTCCTACTGGAGTACCATCAATTTGACATATCTCAAGACAAAAGCGAGTTGGGCTACGTGTGATATGTCTGGTGCAGAATCAACTATGATTGCATATTATTTTGCAATTATAATTTCATCAATTACAGCTTTTGTTACTGTTTCGATAATCACTCATATTATGAAAAGTTTTCTGACAATGTTGATAAATTGTTTGAGCCGTTTCATTGTTTCGTCGTTGAGGTTATAGTTGACACATGTTGGCAACAATGATTTAGATGAAGCAATTATAAAAACAATGTAGATGCCGCGGGCGGTAATCGTTTAAATTTCATTGCGTATAGTGTGCATAGAATTCAACTCAACTGGAAGTCATTGCAAAAATTACATGTAATAATTGTGTAGCAAAACTGGAGTAGGTTCGAGAGAAAGTCTTTAAAAAGTTCGATACCTGTTCAATAACTGTATTCAAAGTCTTTGAAATGCAATTTTTCGAAAAGTTTCTAGCGATTTGCTAAGAAATTGAAAGTTTTTCGAAAAAGTCCACACAATTTTTTCTGAGAAAGTGGAAGGGAAAGTAGCGAATTCATCGAAAATTTGCCGTCCCCCCACTTCTTTCTTAAACTTGCCGCCCTGGTCAGTTGCGCATGTTTGCTCCTTATTTAAATTCGGCCCTGAGCCATACCCAAGAGATTTTTAGTTAATTTTACGCTGAGTTAGGTGATTTAATAAATTTAAGAGATTTTTTGTGAATTCATATTTAATTATAATACGAGTATATTGAATGCAAATACAGTTTTTAGGGTAAAGAATAATGTACTCGTATGTAGCTGAGAGAAGAGATATGTCTCTTAGAGTGTCAGAGCTCGACTGACCTTCGTAGGTCCGTTGCAGATTTTCGAAAAAGAGAAGGTTCACAAATTTTAAAGGTGGGAGTAAAGACTCAGTACACGAAGGTGTTACGAAGTCCAAAGAGGATTTCTCCGGTGGTAACTATACCTTGAATGGAGAATGTCATGAATGCTTAGGTACAGAAATTTGACCCTAAATGGTCAATGGGTGAAAGTCTTAACGCCTACAATTAATGAAAGCATAGAATCTGCGTTTTGGAGAGATTTGAAAGAGATTTTTGAATTCGAAATTTAGGTAGCCGAAAGTAAGAAGATTAAGTATGTAATAAGATTTATCCCAAGAAAGTGAATACAGATATGTTTCAGGGCAGATGGTTTCAAATCGTGAATCACAACTTGAATAAATCTCAACACAAACTCTTCTCGGTTAAACATTATTCTTTTGTGAATTCAACTACGTGGTTGGAGATTTATATTTCTTGGTTGAAAGTTACCTTTTTTGTTGAAAATTCATCTTTCCGGGAAGAAAAGTAGTCCTTCTTGTTAAAAATTCAACCACCTTCTAAAAAATTCATCTTCTTGACTTGAAAATTTAAATAGTTGGCTGAAAATGCAACTCTTTTTGGTTGAAGTTTTATCTTTTTCGTCTGAAAATTCGACCACTTGTTCGAAAAATCAGCCATTCTGTCGAATATTTGTCTCTTTTGCTTGAACATTTAACTATATGACTGTAAATCCGATTGTTTCGTTAAAACTGATCTTTTTTTTTGAAAATTCATCTTTTCGCTCAGAAAAGTCATCTTTTTGAGTAAAAAGTTCTTTCTTGGTTAAAAATATTTTTTTCTATGCTAAATCCACTTTTCAGGTTGAAAATACAACTATCTTCTATAAAACTCGCCTTCTTCTCTTGAAAATTCAACTATTTGGTTAAAGATTGATCTTTGTTGGTTGAAAATTTCACAATTTGATTGAGATTTTTTTCTTTGTGGAAATTCATCTTTTCGGGTAGAAAAGTCATCTTTTCTGTAAAAAATTTATCCTTCCGGGTTGAAAATAACTTTCTTGTTGGAAGTATCAATTTTTGAGGTTGGAAATTCAGCTCTGTTTCAAAAAATTCGTTTTCTTGGCATGAAAATTCGACTATTTACTTGAAAATGCAAGCTTTCAGGTTGAAAATGAGTCTTTTTTTTAAATTCAACTATTTGGCTGAAAATTTATCTTTCTTGGTTGAAGATAATTTTTTTGTTGAAAATTTAGTTTTTTATCTCGAAAATTCAATTGTTTCGTGAAAAATTCGTCTTCCTGGCTTGAAAGCTCAACTGTTTAGTTTAAAATGCAACCGTTTTTGGTGGAAGTTTTACCTTTTTGCTCGAGAATTCAAATATTTAGTTACAATTGCAATTTTTAGGTTGAAAATTAGTCCTTTTTTTGTAAATTCAACCGTTTGTTTGAAAACGAACCTTTCTTTTTTAAAAATTATCCTTCTTGTTAGAAATTCATCTTTTTACTTTTGAAATGTGACTTTTCTTTAGAATAATGCAGAAGAGTGTAATTTTGCAAATTTTTGAAGAGATTTCATTAGCTCCTCTTATGTTAACACTTTTCATTAGTTACTCACTTAGACAATTGTTTTTTAAGGAAAGTCATGATTTTTGGTATATAATTTATTTTAACTTGATGACAATTTACGATGTATAAGAATTTGTTTATTTCTGTGTAGCTTTTGCAGGATAATTACAGGTGTGAGTTTTAACTTTAAGAATACTTTCCATGAATAAAAAAAACTTTCCCAGTAAGAAAAATATCATTCAATCAACTAAAAATGTGATTTTTTTTCAACTTTTATAACAATTCACGATGTATCTGAATTTTGTCATTAATGCCTAATTTTCGGAGAATAATTAGAGCTATGAATAATAACTTTAAGAACCATTTTGTCCATTAAAAAATCTGACTACTTCGCGGGCAGATTCTCATCGCGCTCCGAAATATGTGGATCTCATGCTTTGCGCTCGGTGTTATAAGTTTTTTATGTACAAATTATCAAAATTGTTTTTGATTTCAAATGAAAAAGGAAGTTTATCTACTCGCGACTTTACCAGTCTAAAGGACTACATTCTCATCATAATATTCGCGCCCGATTTTCTGCGATTACCGTATAATATATACAAAAAAATAGTTAGAAAGACGATTGAAAGATTATCTTAATGATTAACGATTGGTCTTATAAAGAAATGTTTAACGGCAATTTCATTTCACATTTTAAAAACACAAATTCTACTCTTCTGACTGTTTCTCTGCTCTCGCGTCGTTTGGCTCAAAAATTAAAATAAAAATATTCCAATATCATTTTCCATACTTAAAAAACAAACTATGCCTCCTACCAGAAAATTTTCAGGACAAACCTTATGGGTCTTCGTAAAAGCAATAATTTTGATATCACAACTTTTTTTGTATTTCGCGTTATTTGACACAAAATTTGAATTTTCGATTTTTTGATAAAAACTCAAAAATTTGTTATGTCAATTTTGTAGGGCTTTCAAAAAGCAACATTTCTTTCCTCATGATTTTTTTTCATATCGTGCATTGTTTGGCTTAAAATTTCCATTTTCGCCTTTTTTGGAATTTTGAAAATGCTATAACTCTCATAATTTTTTTTTTAATCGAAAAATGTAATAGAAGTAAATTGCCCGACTTTTTGGGTACTACGAATAATCATGCATATAATTTTCAAATCTTAAAAAAAAGTCTCAAAAATTTTGAAAATGCTATAACTTTTTGAATTTTTATCCAAAATGTCTGGCTATTGAACTTGACCTTCAGTTTGCGATACTAAAAGACAAACAGATATACAGGCAAACATACAGACATACAGATAGACACATTCGTAAAAACCTGTTTTTCGGGTTCACATGGTCTTAAAACGTGGACATTTGACAAAAACGGGGGGAGGGCGGTCAGATTTTACGCAAATCTAATACCTCATCTGATGAGAATGTGAAAATTAATTTCGTACCAAAATAAACCGCAAACTCGCACTCTTTTGAGCTTTATCGCGGATGCGCGAACATAAAATATATTTTTTTCAAACTGTATCTTTTTGTAGGAGTTCCGGGTACCAAACTAAAAAGTTTGAACGCCCTACGAATTTGAAGAAAAATTATAATATTTTTGATATTTAGGGCTTGCTGATGAGAAAAAAATTTCTCCACAAAGTATTTATTTTGAATAGGTATGATTTTTTATTTTCCCATTATAAATTTTATATTAGGTTAACACATAACATATCTGGTAGTTGCATAATTGCCTAATACCGGTTGGTTATCCACAGCATTTTAGTTGATTATTAACTTTCTATTCAATGGTATTTAGGGCTTACATGTATAGGTAACTTTGTTATTTTTACCGCGTACTTCATTTATGCAGTGTTCTGAAAAATAGATATACTTATGTTAAATATAATAAATAAGAGTATATATAATGAAACAAGCGTCCTAGTTCAAAAAGCAGTTGAAGGAAATCACCAATAATTCTCTAATGATAAATCATATTTTTCATAACAAAATTATAATTTTGTTTAATATTGGCACAGAAATACATTTACTTACTGTTAGCTTCATCTTGTGAATTGTATTGACCCCACTGTTTCACATTGCCTTTGCATTGATATACTGTTAATGGTTCGAATTGTAGTTTCAATTCATATGATTTAGTGCATGCGTCTGTAAATCAATGTTATGATCAAAATCAAACAATACAAATTATTGCATGAATAATAAATTATTTTTTTCATAATGGTGTAAATATATTGTTTTTTGAAGGATAAACGCTTTGAATATTCAGAAAGTAATATAGTGAAAATTATTATTTTAATAAGCGCAAAAATTGGCTCTACGTGGAGACGAAGTTTTCTGAAGTTAAACTGTAATGAAAGTAAAACGTTTCTTGATGCGTTGTCAGTCAACTTTTGAGCATGTTTCTTATTTTTCTAAGCACTTTCAAGTAAAATATCAAAATTCAATTTATCATTATGCTGTCAATAATTTTTTGAAGCATTAAATGACTTTTTCCCCACACAAAGAAAAAGCTAGGTTTACTTTCACTGCGTCCTATGTTTTTCACGTCGTACTTCAGCCGTTTCCGGGGCACATCATGTAATTTTTTGTTTGTTTAACAATTGAATTAAACTCCTCTCTGACTAAATAATGCTGTATCTCAATTTTGGGTCAACATTCGACTAAAAATGAGCCCAGCTTTTTTTCTGTACAGAAAATTTAAAAATCGTATAGAATACATGAAATATATTCTTGAACTCACCCTCAGCTTTCTTTTTGTCATCAAGAGCACATTCACTACTGTAAACAAAGTAGCAGAGAAGAACCAAAATTAAAAATCGCATGCTCATTAATGTTAGCAAAATATTCAATGAAATTTCTATCAAACTATGTGATTGAATTAGGTGAATATTCCTTTAGTATTTTAGCTTTATGTATGCAAAATAAATCTCCACATTTTTTAGGAAGATTTTCGAAAATGACGATAATGACACAACTCGATAAGCACCGAATATATACTCATCCGGATAAAAAATTGCATCATGCTTCATGCGTCATTTGAGTCATAGTGATGAAAGAAATATTTATATAACTAATACCGTTATGTGTGTAAAATAAAACTCTAATTTTTTATGAAGATTCTCGAGTAAGGCGATAATGGCACAATTTGATAAGTACTGAATATTTACTCATCCAGATGAACAATTGCGTCATGCTTCATGCGTCATTGAAATCATAGTGACGGAAGAAATATTTACGTAACTAATACCGTTATATATGTGAAAAAAACCTCTAATTTTTTATGAAGATTGTCAAGTAAGGCAATAATGGCACAGTTTGATAAGTACCAAATATTTACTCATCCAGATAAGCAATTGCGCCATGTTTCATGCGTCATTGCAATCACAGTGATGTAAGAAATATTTACACTACAAATACCGAGGAGGTTCTACTGAAACGTCTTCAGGGCACTTCTTACGTTTGTATATGATGTACAGTATCGGTCGCGATTGCTCTAGTTCTTTTAAAGTTATTTAAATATGAGTTAACGTTTTTTTTCTTAAATATGTATGCTGAAGGATATCAGCGTTCTCTATAAAATTAGCCTAGGATAAACTCATGTTGTCAATTTTTTAAGAAGATATTGAAAATGTATATAAATAGAAGAAATTTTAAAAACAACATTCAACTAAAATATAATAAAGAGGAACAATATGAAAATGAAAAAAATTGAAAATGGGACTTACAATAATAATAGAATTATTATAACAATGTGACTTGAAATGAAAGTGTGGCGCGTAAATATAGAACATGTACTTTTATGTGAGCAAGGCATTTTAATATTCATGCCCTACACTTTTAATTTTAGGCACACTATTATATATTAGCAATATCATATGCGCGCTACAGAGCGAGAGAAACATCGTATTGCCAATTAATAATATACAAATATAAAATAAGGTTACTATGTGTAGCAATTTTTATTTTTACTTCAGTTATAATTCTAGGCTAGTACTCGAAGATAGATAGTCGATAGATCGAAAGGTCGCCGGGGGCATAAGGCCCAACTCAAGAGAGGGGATGGTGAGAGATGAGTGTACGGAGCGGCAGTTTTCGAGTGATGGCCTTACCGAGAAGTTCATTGTATCAAATAGTTTTGCTTTATGTTATTGAATATTATTTTTTCCAAATTAGTAGTCCTCATTGTCTTTGCCTACATCCAGATCCAAGTCCAATATTTTTTTCGTTAATGTCAACAATTTTCAAAAGTGGGGTACTGAATGTAATAGGTTTTTTGTCAGGAAATTTGTAAAGTGATAGGACGTGGTCAGAGCGTCTCTTCGGAAGAAGAGATCGGTACTCACTGGCGAAAGGTGACGCGGTCGGAGTGTCAAAAGGAAATTTTGAATTGTACGCTGTCGGAGTGTATACATTCATCTTCTTCTTTTAAAACTAATTTTGATATTGAACAGTGTGATGTGCGAGGGACGGAACTGGTGTTATGAGTGACGAGAAGGCTTCAACGTTGGATGAGACGCCACCGTACATGAATGCCAGAAACAGGGAGAATTTAGTGGGGAAAATTGATAGTGACCCGAAAAACCAATCGGGTAAAAACGGATTGGAGGTGCCGTTTAGGGGAGAATTTGGGAAGAATGAAAACTTTGATGAGTTATCAGCATCCAAGAACAGCGTCCCTTTCAACGATAGCTTGGAAAATTCCAGGACGCAGGACGCGGGACGAGAAGACTAAAGCATACGTAGATATGGGTAGCGAGTCGGTAGCAATAAGAGAAGACGCAGCAAAGGAGATAGGATTCACTCACACCAAGACTACTGATCAGTTATTGGGTTATGGAAACGGCAGGGTGCAGACTTTAGGTGAGTTCACAGCAAAACTCACTGTCGATGATGTGAGCTGAGCTGTGAAGATTCACATAGTGCCCGATGAGGCACAGAAGATACCCCTGTTTGTAGGATAACCCTACACAGATGCAGTGACGGTGCAGAGCTATTCTCACGAACTAATCACTTGGGAGTCCGACGATTGGATGAATAACATGACTCCAGAGCAGGAGGAGAAAACACCACTGTGGGTGAAGGAGGTGATGGTAATTCCGAATAACTATGTGGGATTTGTGTCGGTCAAATCTACTTTTCCTGAACAAGACATTCGCCTGGAAGATGGACTACGAGAGAACGGACATCTTTTACTAAGGTGCCTTATCAGAACCGATACAGGTGGAGAATCAATGTTACCAGTATTAAATGCTTCAGGTGAGATAATCTACATTAAAGACGGAGTGATGATCACGAGAGCTCAAACTGTTGCCACTGTAAAGATGAGTGACAAGAGCAGCAGAAATAGAGAGTCTGTGGCTAGAAAGGAGGTTAACACCGAACTTGGAGATGGTCAGACTCCTGAAATCATTGAAGTACTGAACGATTACAGAGAGGTGGTTGCGAGGAATTTGAACCAGGTTGGCTATACGGACCAGATGGAGATGAACATTGACTTGACGTTAGACAGTACTGTCTGCTATCCAACTTATCGAGTCTCTTTTCATGAGAGAGAACAGCTGAGGAAGATGATTCATGAGTTTCAGGAGGCCAATTTCATCAAGGAAAGTGATTCTCCATTTTCAAGTCCAGTGCAACTGGTAAGGGAGAAGACAGGCGATTTGAGGATGTGTATTGATTATAGGGCAGTCAATCGCAATATTGTGAAAAAAACGTCCCCAATTCCCTTAATCGATGATCAGTTGGATCGATTGAAGTGGATGAAATACTTCACGACTTTAGATCTGAGTGGTGGATACTATCAGATTCCAATGGCGGAGGACTCGAGGCATATTACTGCCTTTAGTACACCGAATAAACACTACCAGTTCAAGTGAATGCCGCTTGGACCTTGCAACGCACCAGCAGTCTCCCAGGGGATGATAAACAAGGTATTAGGAAGCTTAAGTTACACGGTAGCGAATGCCTACCTAGATGACATAATTATTCCGTCGGCAACATTTGAAGAAGGTGAAGAAAAACTTATTTTGGTATTGGAAGCTTTCAATAATCTAGGATTAACATTGAGGTTAGATAAATGGAATTTTTTGAATTCAAAAATTGAGTACTTGGGATTGGAAATCACAGTAAAGGGAACTTCACCGAGAGAAAGGAAATTACGTGCGATAGATGAGTTTCCAACTCCTAAAGATGTGACGGGTGTTCGTAGTTTCATTCGATTAACAGGATATTTTTGCCTGTTTGTAAAAGGGTACGCAACGATAGCGCAGCCTATGACAGATTTGTTGGGAAAGAATGTTGAATTTAATTAGAGTGCGGAGCAAGAAAAATCATTTCGAGAATCAAAATGTAAATTGATAAGTAGTCCAATTTTAAAAGTATGTGATCCAAAAGCTGGTAAAGAAGTACACATTGATGCAAGTTCGAAGGGATTAAGTGGGGTTTTATTACAGGAAGATTCTGATGGAAAGATGCATGCAGTGTTGTATCTGAGTCAAAAAACAACGAAAGATGGAAAAAAGAACCATTCATATGAGCTCGAAGCTCTTGCAATTGTTAGTACTTTAGAAAGATTTAGAGTTTATTTGCTAAGTATTCCATTTATAATAAAAACAGATTGCAATAGCTTGAAGGTGTAAGAGTTAAAGTGAGATTTGAGTCCACGAATCGGTCGTTGGTTCGTGAAGTTGTCGGAATTCATGTATGAAATTGAGTACCAAAGAGGGGAATGCAAGTTTGTCACGGACGCACTTAGTAGAAACCCTGTCGAAGAAATAGAGGAAACTGAAGTAGCGGGGTTGAAGGTGCTAGGCATAAAAATTAACAGTGATTAGGTAGCAGCAATGCAGCGAGCAAGTCAAGAAATAATGACAGTACGGAATAAATTAGAAGAGGGTTGAGCAAAAATTCATGACAAATTTACCATGTATAATGCGCGTGTTTATCGTATAATAAAGGGTAGATCGCGATTGTATGTACCTGAGGAATCGCGATATGATATAGTTTCCGAAACTCATCGAAATCTGTGTCATTTGGGTATCGACAAAACACTGGCAGCTGTGAAAGAGACCTACTACTATCCAAAAATGAGGGAATTTAGCACGAGGTATGTCAATAGATGTATCAACTGTCTGTATTTTAAAAAAAGGTCTGAGAAGCAAACGGGATTCTTACATCCGTTGGATAAAGGTTATGAGCCATTCGCAGTTGTTCATATTGATCATTCAGGTCCATTTATAACGACGGAACGCGAGAACAAATACAGGGTTTGTCCTGAAAGTAATAGGACTCATTTCCTTCCGCCACGACTGTACTTCGGAGCGTGCGCGCACCGAC
>JAUMHM010000083.1:6859006-6880263 GCA_032362435.1 Melikaiella ostensackeni
CCAGTAATCGATACAAGAACATCAAAATATTAATTAATTAATTACCCTGGTCGATGAAATAACATCAATATTTAAAATATTCCATTTATTTCAGTAAAATTGGAGTAATAATGAAGCAGAATATAATAAAATTCATACAAGTTCAAGATGAAATTAAAGTAATTCAAGTGAATGCAACACAATTTTTTAAACCCCAAAAATTCCATTGAATTCAGATAAATGGGAGTGAATAGAATTAGTGAATATGAATCTGATAAAATTCATAACAATTCAAGGAGAATTGACACAAAATTCAAGCGAACTGAAAATGATTCAAAAATATTCAAAAAATGCATCAAAGTTTGAAAAAATTTAGAAAAAATTAAGATGAATTCAATATAGTTCATGTGAATGCAACAAAATTGTTCAAATCCAATAGTATTCCAATAAATTCAGATAAACAGGAGTGAATATAATTAATGAATGCGAGTCTGATAAAATTCATAAGAATTCAAGGAGAATTGATAAGAAATTCAAGTGAATTTAAAATGATTCAAAAATATTGAAAACATGCATTAAATTTCGAGAGACTTTAGAAAAATTCAAGGGAAATCGAAATGGATGAAATCATCAACAGTTCAAGGTGAATTTAGAAGACTTCAGGGTAAAAAAAAATCAAAAAAATTCCATTGAATTGAGTAGAATTTAAGTGAATTCAAAATAATTCAGGGAGAATTTAAGAAAATCAGGAGAATTCAAAAGAATTAAAAGACTTTAGGATAAATTAATACAAATTCAGGTTAAATTTCGAATGAATTCAAATGAATGAAAAAAATAAAAAAACTCCAAAATATTCCACTGATTTCAGTAAAACTGCAGTTAATTTAGGAGAATTAAAGGGAATATAAGAGAATTCAAGGTGAATTCCAAATGAATTTAAATGAATTGAAAAAATACAAATTATTTTACTTGTTTCAGTGAAATTGGAGTAATAATTTAGCAAAATTTGATAAAATTCAAGGTAAATTTAAAGTAATTGAAGTGAATTCAACAAAATTGTTCAACGCCAAAAAAAAATCATTGAACTCAGATAAATGGGAGTGAATAGAATAGTGAATACGAATCTGATAAAAATTATAAGAATTCAAGGAGAATTTATAAAAAATTTAAGTAAATTGAAAACGATTCAAAAATATTAAAAAAGTTCATCAAATTGGGAGAGAATTTGAAAAATTTCAAGGAAATTCAAAAGAACTTGATGAAATGTCTAAGAATTCAGGGTAAGTTTAAAAGACTTCAGGGTAGGGCTGGCGGAACAGATCTTGTCTGTCTCTTTCGCTCATTAATAAAATAAAAAAAAAATTGAAATACATTAAATTGATTAGAATTCAAGTGAATTCAACATTATTAAAAGAATTTAGGATAAATTAATATGGACTCAGGGTGAATTTCAAATGAATTCAAATCAATTGAAAAAATGAACAAAATCCAAAATATTCCATTGATTTCAATAATATTGGAGTTAATTTAGAAAAATTAAAGGGATAATCTCGTTTTATTACATTTTATGAGCATTATGAACTACTAATTTTAATTTTCGAGAAAAATATAGTTCCTTTGTTGCATGTTCCATATTGTTTTAATTTTATCTCTTTTCATTTTAATAACTTCTAATCATTTGGTAATCCAGTCACCAAATTGTGTTTAATAAGAAATGGTTAAAAATATTTGAAAAAATTACGTAACATAGGTGGGAAGAGGGGGTCCAAACCATTTTGTTACGATTTGTTACATGGGGGAGGGAAGGGGTAAAAAACTGGAAAAAAATATGTTACGTAATTTGTAGATGGCCCCTAATCCAAAGTTGAAGATCGAGCTGAAGATTTAATCAGAATGGGAGAGGAATGAAAACAAACACAAATATTTATACTCCGTTCGTGGAGAGAACGACCAGGTCTCGCGCAGGAGGATGGAATAGAACACAACTTAGGCGTTGACAATTTTTTTTTCGATCTGGCTAACCAATAAGAGTCGTTTTAGTGAAGTTAAAGTTTTTTTCACTCAAGTGCATTTCACCCAAAACGGGTAACCCAAAACCTAAGCCCTAAGCCCGTAATGTTAATGGCCTGAACGTGACTCCTCGACTTGATGAGTTCCGACACAAATTTCATTCAGAGGAATATGTCAAGCAGGCCCAATTGTACTCGAACCAGGCCCTAGACCAGGCCTCATTTTAACAGTCTGCGCAAAACAGGCCAAAATTCGTCTGCACTCTGGTCGTTCCCTGCGCGAGCAGAGTATGAAATACGTATTATTAAATAAATATTAAACCATTTTGAATCAATCTCGCCAATTACACTTCTTTAATATTCTGAATGCTTCAGCTTGATATAGTTGCATAAATAAGAATATACAGAATTTTTTTCGTTTAACCTCTTTTCATTTATTTCATAGTCTCTTTACTGTCTTCCGTAACCTCAATATTATTCCGCGAATTCGGTGACAGGCTGGAAGTCACCTGTACGACAACAGGATGTCCATCTGGTTCTGTTTTCGATTTGCAATTCCGAATGGCCTCTTCTTCGATCTTGTAATTTTTTTTGGTCGCCTTCCCTTCCGAACAATTCTTTCTGCTCTTGTCTCGTCCCTCGCCCTCTTTATTTTTTATTGCTTTTTTTACTTCATTTTTCACTTCCTTCTCTATCTCTTTCTTACTCTCAGTGACAGCAAGTCGATCAAGAATGTCCTGAAAGAGAGACCACTACTTACAATTTACTGGAATCCTGGCCGCGATCAAACAGCCGACTATCCTGAAGGTTGCAGAAACCAAGACACTCTTCCGGATGCCCATCTCTTCCTTTTTCCCAGTCGAGGCCTCTTTGTCCTCCAATTGTGTTCCTGGTTATAACTATCGAATGGGTCGCCTACACGGCCGGTATTTCCGGCAAGACAACACGTATCGTGCCTAACGATCCTCAGATTGCGTGAGAATTCGCGAGAAGCAGATGCACCATTTTTTATTATCATTTTTATCATTTAATGAGTTTTGGAATTATTATGCAATGAAGTCTTCTATGATTCATGATTTAATTTATTTATTAGAAAAAGGAGATTTTATTCATTCATTCGAGGGGTGAATTACTCCTGCAATCCATGCAATCCCATGTAATCCTTTACAATAGTTTGTAATCGCATGCAATCTCTATAAAATTTCGTGCAATCCCGGTGAATCTCATGCAATCTCATGCAACTCCATGCAGTTCTTTGCATTCTCATGCAATCTTATACAATCCCTTGTAATCCCCCCTTAAAAAAATATTCTAGGAAACTAGCTGTGTCCTGTGGCGGTGACTTCGCCACCGCGGAAGTGACACTATAGTTAATTCTAAACATCGATAATAAAGGAAAATATAATAAAAGTTTTAGGAAATGACAAAGAAAACATGTAAAAGACCTGATGAACAACTTTTTCTAACCTAAGGCTAAGTTGAGTTATGAAGGAAGTTCGCGTGTATAAGTCAAATCTTTTATTGCATTCCATCTTACTGAGACTGTTTCTGTGTATATTATTTTGAAAAGAAAATACTGGAATGTAATAAACATAAACTTTTAACTCTTTACAATTAACATAAACTTTGAACTATTCACAATGAAGAATACGTTGACTGAATCATAGCGCTTGTATAATAATACTCCGTTGTATGTAAAGACTTATGCTCAGAATAATCTCATAATTCAACGAATATTTGTTAACTGAATCGACTCATTACTTAAAGCATTCGAGTAGACAACATTGTTTGTCCGATTATTTGGAGCGTAAATGTAAAGATTTTTATTCATTTCCAGCACGATTGTGAAATTTGTACAAAACTTAAAAACAAACTCCGGAAGGCAAAAAAGAATTGAAAACTCAAAACCGTAAAGTAAAATATTCATTTTTGAATTTCAAATCATAAAACTCGTACTCAAGTCATCGAATCCGGTTTTGAAAAATGCGAAGTCGACAGTGAAATTTGAACTAAACTTGGAAAAAACTCTGAGAATGTAAAACAGAAATAAAAACTTGAATATGAAAAATAGAAACTGTATTTTTCGAATTTCGATTTAAAAAATTGTACTTAACCTCTCAAATGCAAATCAGAAGTTAACCTCGCTTTTCTCATTTACCGAAATTAGACACGCTTGTCATTCACTGCATAAATGGTACAACGTGCAGAATGAATCAATCTGTACTTACGATTTAAAAGCGGTGAATTTCGCTGAGCACTGCACAAACCCGTGTAAAAATATTTCGTCTTGGATTTCGTCTTGACGATGAGCAATTAAAACATATCCAAGACTTGTTAAAAACGTCTGGGAAGTCTGGCTCATAAGACGGAGCCAGACTTTATTTATCTCTTGAACCAGGAAAAAGGGTTTCCATTGCCTACCTGCCCTGGCGAAAAGGGTCTTCCTTATACCGTCATAAAAGCTAATCCTTATTTGAGTTTAAACAATTTTTCAAATTTATCATACAATATGCATATTGAATAAATCCATTTTATTTCATTTATTGTTACTATTACACTTGTTTGGCGAAAATTCCAAAAATGTTTTCCGTTTTTCCGTATTCCTTGCGGTTTGGGAGATCCTTATAGAAAACTACAATATTAACCTTTTGGAAGCAAATTTTAGATGGTTATGGCCGTGAAAACCCACAAATTCTGATTTTTTTACTTTTAAATAACTATTTTAAAAATTCAACAAAAAATTAAAGTCTACATTACGTGGTCCCTTTTTTATTGGCCTTTGGCCAAGACCTAACAGAAATTTTCATGTCTTCAGACAAGTTCCGTTCGTCTTGCTGAATGTACCCCACTGAGAGCTATCATCATAAACCCAAGACAAAAATTTGATGTCTAGCAAGTCTGGCTTATGAAACGAAACCAGACTCCAATGTTTTGGAGACAAAATGGAACGTCTTGGGAAAAAACCAAGACGAAATATTTTTACACGAGAATGTCGATGAAAATGTTGCAAATTTTAAGAATAGACCATAGAACGGATCAAAAGTATTGGGTGTTTTGCTTTGTTTTGGATAACTATGTTTACGAAGCAGATCAACTCAGATAATCAATGCAATGGATCTATGGTAACGATAACAATCGATATATATCGAAGCGCTAGTATCGAGCACAATGTATTTCTTATGGGGAAAATTCTTGACTTTTGCTTATTGTTATTGCAATCGGACCAAGTCATGATCCTTCCGAGTGACAATAAATCATTGTACAAAGTTTAACGTCATTCCGTGCAGTGCTTTGGTAGCATCAATAGCAATCGATATATATCGAATCGCAGAAATATGGAGCCAAATGTATTTCTTATGGGGAAAATTGTAGACTTTTGCTCATTGTTGTTGCAAAAATAACAATCAGTTTGTGATTCGGACCAAGTCATAAACCTTCCGAGTGACATAATGAATCATTGTACAAATTTTCACGTCATTCCGTGCAGTGGTTTGGCATTTATAAGCGAACAAAGAAACAGATTTTCATTTTCATATATATAGATAGCGGACCCGACAGACGTTGTCCTATACACACGTATTTAATCCAAAAATTTTAAACTTTTTTGAATAAGCTGTAACAATCTAGATCGATTTGATGAAAATTTTTAATAAAAAGTTATTACAATATCTAACATCATTATATGTACATTTATCACAATTCAACCAATCGATACATGTGAGTATGTGTATAGTATGAGCGAAGTAAAATGTAGAGGTTGTGATAAACAAAAACTTAAACTTGTTTCAATTAAAGGTGAAAAAGTCGAAACTCAATATATTTTATAACAGATATATTTTTTTAATTTACAAAAACTTAATTTATCTTAATGCCATTGGATGTACAATATTTTTGGTTAATCCTTGAGGAGTATACACAAACAAATTCGAAGGTTTTCCAACCCTGGAACACGCAACATGTAATTGGCCGTGAGAAAAGCACGGATTTTCTAAATCTGAGCCACAAATTGTCATGGTTTGACCCTGTGACTTATTAATAGTCATAGCAAAAGCCAAGCGTATTGGAAATTGCAAGCGTTTGAACGGTATGGGTGAATCTGAAGGAATCATTGGGATCCGTGGTAGAAGTACAACTTCACTTTGAAATTTTCCACTCAAAAAAGTGGCGTCAAGAATGTTGCCCATGATTTTTTTTCTGACCAGTCGCGTTTCATTACCCAATTTTGGGGCATTCAAATTTCGAAGTGAAATTATAGGTGAGCCAATCTTCAATCGCAAATTGTGTGGTGGCATTCCAGGCAAATCCAGTGAATTTAAAAATTCTACAGGATAGTTGACAACTTCATCAGGATCAACAACAGTATCGATAGATTTGAATGTAATTTCATTACCAGGCAATGATTGTTGTATTTTAAAATTTATTGCGTCAACATCTAAATTTTTTGCGGCTAAAATAGCTCGCTCACGTAGCCATGCATGATTATTATAATTATGACGCAAATCTGGAAAGATACTTTCTATTAACTCATCTTTGGTAGCCACCATGTTGCAAAAATTCTCTGGGAGTCGAATATATTGTGTATCTTCATATAATTGAATTTTACCATTGCCAATGTCTAACAATTGTTCAGAGAATCCTGACACAGATGGATCATTTTGAAGTTGAACGCACATATTAAGGGTAAGGCATAATTTACTGACACTTCGCCATAGATAAGATTCTTTCAAACATGTGTTTATTTCGTCCGCATATGTCGCACGTGGAATGACAGGTAATGTTTGCCTATAATCACCAGACAGCAACAATAGAGCACCACCGAAAAGCCTAGTATTATTTTTGATATCTTTCAGGGACCTGTCGAGAGCTTCAAGCGAATGCTTGTGGGCCATTGTACATTCATCCCAGATAATAATTTTTTATTTTCTCAAAACTTCAGCCATGCCTGAATGCTTCTTTATATTACACATCGCTTCGGGATTTGTATGAATATTCAAAGGTAATTTAGGTGCTGAATGCGCAGTCCGACCACCATCAAGTAAGGTTGCTGCAATGCCTGATGAAGCAATTGCCAATGCAATATGATTTTGTGATCGAATGCGCGCAAGTATCAGTGAGATGAGGAATGTTTTACCAGTGCCACCTGGTGCATCCAAAAAAAAGAATCCACCTTGTTGTGCTGCAATTGATACGTTAATTTGATCATATACATTTCGTTGCTCATCAGTAAGCAGTTGTTCGTTATTAGCAACAAGAGTAGCCAAAGAAGTGATATCGAACTGTTGTTCACGTTGAACATCGCTGTTAATGATATCTGCTGCTGGGCGGTTCGGTGCTGGCATGCCGAAATGGATGAGCGGCATGTTCGAAATAAGAATACAAATATCCTCAATCATTATTAATGCCTCGTTATATATTTCTGCAGAGAATTTAATATTGGGATTTTGATTAGTAATTCTAATCCGATGCAATATATCCTCACTCATTGAGTCTTTATATTTGTTCCACACAGCAGACGCTTCAGACGGAAAACGCGTTGTCAATATTATTGAAAATAGTTGACGATTTTGCTGTGGAGATGAGCTCAGTGCTGCATCTGCAAGTGTCAGGTCCCAATGGTTATCATCTTCCAATAAATGTAACTCACGACACGCATCGAAGTTAGTGTCGTATATAGTACCATTGACTTTTCGCAAATATTGGAAGGATGTCGGTCCAGGAACGTTGACCAATAACAAACGCAGAAAAAAGCATTCGCGTTGCTTAGGATGAACTGTATATAATCGGCCTAAAGTATTTGTCATAAATATGTCGGCGAATCCTGGAACTGGAATGCTTCGTTTTCGTGGTTCCCAATTTTTTGATTGTTTATTCCATGTAAAATATTTAGGAACATCAGTATACATTAATGTCTTTGCGAATTGACCAACAACATCTTGCCGATTACAAAGGTTGAAAAATTCAGTAAGAGTTGTTTTTGGAGCTGTTAAAGCTTGTTGTAGTACAGTCTGTTCTGTGAAATAAACACGCTGTCCATTTTCGAGATGCACAGCCAAATGTATAACAGCAGGATCCCTTTCATGTATAGGAAACGTAAAAATGCGCCAAATAGCTTCGTTACTACTTATGTATCGGCCCATTTGATAACGTGTTATTTCGTCATTATCGTTTACATTTTGAACAGCAAATATAGCTTTATCACTGCCCTTATGAACGTCTTTACAAACGTACTTGATAGACTTCACCGAACTGCATAACTCAACGTTTATGTGTGCTTTGTAGGTTTTGCACAGCAATGGTGAGTATGGGACCACCCAGCGATTATCAATATCTATTCTTACATCGTTTGACAGACGCAATTCATATGATTGACCGCCATTGTCTACGTCTCTAGACGGTTAGATGGATAACCGTCGATATTGGTGATTGTATCAGTTTGACATGGTTTTGGAAAACGTTTCGTACATTTTCCATTATCCATACATGGTGGCATCATATTAAGAGTACCACATGGACCATGGATCATATTAGTAGTAACAATGTCAAACAATTCTTGATCAACATTCGGATCCGGAATTTCCGCTGAAATAATTTTGTCAATTTCTTCTGGGCGTACTTTATCCACTAACCAAATCAAAATATGCGCATGAGGTAAACCTCGTTTTTGCCATTCAACAGGGGAAAGCCAACATCGTCTTTCACCAAATACCGAGTAACGAGTAATCAAATTGATGAAAGATTTTAATTTTTGTTTGAATACACGTGCAGTGATATCATGGCGATGCATCGATGTTTGACCTGACAACAGGAAATTTTTAATTTCATCCCAGTTTGGATTACACGTAAATGTAATGAAATGATCTGGTCGGCCATATGCACGTACATAAGTCATGGCGTCTTGAATATATTCTGTCATATGACGCGGACTACCAATGTATGATGATGGAAGAAAATATGCGGTACCGATGTTGTTAATGTCATTCGTTGCATCTACGTTACCAATTATGGCGTCACGCAAATGAATGTACTCCTCAGAACGAAGTTTTGCTTGATTAAATTTTATGTATCGTAATCTCTCGCTTTCGATTTTGACATACATATCGACAATGTACTGATGAAATAACTGTCTGCATCGTAGAATGTTAGTATCTTCATTAGCACGAATCATCAACCGATATGCGTAGAAGTTCATCGCACTAACTTTCTTGATCAGTTCTTCACCTGAAAATAAAAATATTTATAAGATAAACAGAAATTATTGGTTAAAAAAAAGAATTGTAAAATAATCTATATGTTGTACCTGTAGTTGGATTCCTTTGTTTAATGTTTAAATGATATCCATCTTCTCCTTGCCAAAATATCAACGGATACTGCAGTGCATCGTAAGAACGATGATTGTCTTGAATTATTTGCATTGTATCATCTCTGCGTTGCATGCGAATATCTCTCTCCAATATGAAACATTCCAAAGTCAGCAACAATTTATAAGTGATAAATTATTTAAATAAACAATTTAAATTGGGCCGAATTGTAAATCTAAACCATTCTCGAATCCACCCGAACACACACAAAAAATTTCATCAAAATCGGCCCAGCCGTTTAGGAGGAGTTCAGTGACACACACGCACAAAAGAAATATATACATAAAGATATATATATATATTTATTTATTATGAGTTGAAAGTTCATTTTCTTCTTTCCCAGAATAAAAAATTGTAGATGAAGGTAACTTATATATTATTTCATTATTAATCAAATCAAATGAGAAAATCCTCATCAAGAGTTTTGTCTAGTTACTTACTTTTAGGAATAAATTATTATTTTATGTTCCTTTCTTCTAATCTTCCTCTTCTATATAATATATTGCATTTGGGTACGCGTATGTTTAACTTGTACTACATATCTGGTTTCTACTTGCGATTAAATAAAATAACAATTACATTAATACGATCTTTTATTGTATTAAATATATGTATTATACATTTTTTCCAACATATCAGTCACATATGCCACAGACCTTGACTACAACTATAAAAACTTGAGCATATTTATGTATGTTTTTCAATCCACTTACCCCAAATCTAAGCAATTCTCCTATTGAAATTTAGCGTCGCATATTCACTGTTAGAAATGTCTGTTTGAATTTTCAGTTACATCCGTGTGAAGTTTCATGCAATTACCGTAATTGAAATTTGAATTACATGTATTTGAAAATTCAAACACATGTGTTATTGAAATTTCAAATGACTGTAATTGAAATTTCAATAACCGTAATTGAAACAGCCGTACAAAAAAATAGAATATGCAGTTAATGAATTTCGAAACAAATACTTTCTTAGGAATCCAGATAAATTTGAATAAAGATTTTTGAGAAACCCGAACTTCACGAATAATTTATGTAGCATTTTTCAAAATATCTTTAATAAAACTATTTCGGTTCCCAAAAAAATAGTTATTGGAAATTCATCAACTGCATATAAAATTATACAAAAATACGAAAACATCATTTTAAATATAAAGGAATTTTTTCCCTTAAAAACTCATGTTTTGTTTGTGAAACTTCATGTATTAGTCTTCAGTTAGAACTTTACAAGCTTTTAAGTTATAATATACATGAAGTGTTAAATTAAATAAAAAACCAAAGCACGTTTTGCTCTTCATTCAACAAGCATCGTTTCCGAAAAAAAAAAACAAGAAAACGTTCTGTACAAATGTAGTTGGTAATCACTTAAAACACAAAATAGACTTAAAAACCTTAAACTTATTTGTGAAATCATTTAACGCGTCTCCGAGTTTTTTCACATCCATGTCGTAAGGCTGTGACCTTCTTTTAGCCCCAGTTGCCCTTTTGTTTTTCTGTGTTTGTGGATTGATTTCAAACATTATCCTATAAAAATATATAATTTCAAAAAGAAATGTCAATTTACAGATGGTTAATATGTAAAACAAGTGTATAACATATAGTTTTACGTATTATGAAAACTATATATACCTCTGAACGAATTCCAAAGTTTTAGCGAGTTTTGTAGGATGAGCGTATCCAAAGCAATAATAGCTAAGGAAAGTGATGTAAGTTCCATCTTGGAAGTTTTTTACTTTAAAAAATTCGCCTTTCTTCAGAAAAACAATCAATGAGGCGTTTTCATCAAAAATCGACTTGCCTGTAAAAAAGAATTTTTTTACTAAAAAAATGTTTCAAGTACGAGCAATATTTTGTAACTGAAATAACACTCTAAAAGACAAAAAATGAAGAAATTTATGTTCATAATTTTTAATTTCAGTATTGGTATTCATCAGAATTAAAAGAAAGTGTCACTTCCAAAATCCTAAAAAAGGAAATAGCCAAAGTATAATCAATGTAAGATTGAAGTTTATGTGAAATGTATCTGGAAATAAATATTATCATATTACACACCTTTTATAACCAAGACAGGATATGGTGAAAATTTCTTCTTCACAGCCTCATTAGTAGTGGTATTCTGGTATATTAGAAATATACGTGGAATTAGTTCTTATTATAAATATGGATTTTCATGAAATATTTTTGACACGAATGAGTATAAGCGAACAGATAAAATGATAAACTTACGTCAAAAAGTTTGAACAATGAATCCTAATCTTCACTGAAATTGAAGACAAGTAAAGGAAACATTACTATTAGCTTGGGAATATTGCTGCATGTAACAAGAGCCATATCCTTCGCTTCCTGTCACACTTTGTTAATGCTTCTTGCTTTCGCTTCCTCACGTGCGACTGACTGTGTACTACCCTTGTTGTTGTCATTTCTTAGAAGTGTATTACTTGCTTGAAGTTTGAGATATCGTCGAATGGGATCTGGAATATCAAGAAGTCTCTGAGACCATGTTGTTAAGACATTCAATCCTAATAACTGACTGGCGTGCAGGCTCAAATAGTCAGTTTCTCGTAGAAAAGGCCACTTTGTGAAAAGCTGATTCAAATCACGATCTTGAACATTAATCTCTACCCTTTGAAGAAAATATGTGTCTCTCATTAGAACGTTTATTTCAATTTCATCCCTTTAATTGGCGTTTACATTGTATTGATCGCATAAGGACTTTTGCTTATTTTCAAGAGACTGGAAACTTTCATCAGCAGGTAATTGAGGTGAGTATGCAGTAAAACTATACTGGTCTTCTTCTCGACAAAATGAAAATCCTACAGATTAATCGTCACTATCCGCGTGTTCAATATAACTTTCACGCTTTTTCTTTTGGTCAGGATCAAGTCTGTTCTGAACTGCATTTTGGATCTTTGTTGTTAAAGTTTTAACTACTGATTCCATCACCTGATTCCCTATTCTATCACTGAAAGATTCTGGGAATAGTCCAACTAAGTGTTAAGCAACAGAAACTACCGTCCCTCGAGTAGTATTTTTCATATCATTAATTAGGAATTCTGCAATACTGGAAACTACTTTTCGCCTATTTGATGGTACGAAAGGCATATTTTCCCTGCCGTGAGCTATCAGTCTTCGTAGACACATGTTAAATAGTTCCTGAGCCAAATCCAGGGCTCTTCCTGGCTGAAACTCAACCTGCTCAGTCTCGTGGTCTTCATTATTTACTAAAATAACATAACATTTCGAAGTCAGAAAGGACCAGAACAAGTCAGAATTTAAAAAAACATGAGATGAAAAAAACCCTTTAAAAAAAGGAAAGTATTAGCTCTAAGACTAATATGCTTGTCATGTTCATTTTCATATAAATTATTATTTCGTGCAATCACGTCAAGACATTCCACAACGGTTCCTTCTGGTACTATCATCAAACTCAGTAGATCCTTAGATTTTTTGGCCAATTCAATCAAAATCTCATCATCCTCGATACTGACCCCGTCGTTTTCGCGTATCAGCTGTGTAAAACATTGTGACCCTAATTTAAAAAAATTCCTGATCATTTCTAGATACCCGGTCAGTTCACACCCTGACGATAGTGAGATCATATTCAAGCACGTATTCGAGAGAAAGAAAATTAAAGACCTTGTACATTCTGTCAGGAAGGCCCATTTTTGATTTGGCTGAAACTATGTCCTCTTGGATTGTAAGTCCTTTTGCAAGTTTTGTAATTTTCCCATATAAAGAAACTTTTTTGAAAACTGGCATTTTATTCCTAGACAGAAAGAAAAATATTCAGTATCTTGGGCATATCAAGAAACAGAATTATTGAAGGCAGTCTTTCTAACAATCAAAAAAATATATAACAAAGCAAATTTAACTCTCATATTATTTAGCGATTTACAGTCAATTGAAACGAATATTCGACATCCGGTCCGACATATATATTCAAATATAGTCGAATATTCGAATCCGATCGGAATCGGTTTTCCAATTCGACATCGATTGTGTTTGTCTCAGATGGATTTACTCCAAGCCCACTGAGCAATTTCGGTTTTGAGAAATTCTAGTTGTGAAATGTGTTTAGTAGCTTTGAATGCTTTTCAAATAAACTAAATTTAAAAAAATTTAACCTTTCAAGCGTGCCCAAATGAACTCCAATTTGAACTGGAAATTCGATGGGACTGAGTGCACACCTCTAATGTTAATAAGAGAAGAAAGAAACATTTGAATAGAAATGAAAAGTTACTTTCATTGTGAAGAAACTGAAAATGTTTCATTTTCAAAATATTCAGATTTAACTAGTTCAATGCAAATCTTATATTTCTATTCACACAGGAAGTGTATGCTCAAAGAATGGTACATTCTTTGTACTGAAAAAATATGCAGATAATGACGGTGCAATGTTATACCTAAATACTTGATCAGTATGAAGTCATAAAGGGTCGGCGACAAAACCATATCTTGGCTTAATTCATATTTTGTTGCCAAGATTGTATATGCGCAATGGTTCATATGTGACCAATTCGCGCGAAGTTCGACATTCGTATCTCTCAAGTTTTCCCAGCTCAAAAGTACGAAGGTCAGGTCGGAATGTATTTTGTATTATTTCCAATATCACGTACACTTTTTTACTATCATTGTAAAGGAAGTTACAAATTTTCCCAAGGATGACGTTGCATTGGTAAGCAAACTGACCAGTAACAACAACGTTTCTCTTTTCGTACAATGTGCCTTTGACTGTTACTGAATTGCTTTCTTCAAGAGTTTCAGGCAAGTTTGCTCTCTTTACAGCTGCTTGCAACTCTTCGGCATACAAATGTTTTTTGAATGGGAAACTCTTGTCCGCTTGAATTTCGAATCTCAGATCAGCTCCTAATCGGAGAAGACTTTGGAAAAGTTCGTCTTTTTCACTCAATGACTTGGTTACATTAATGAAATTGTGAAAAGATCGAATAGCTCTTTCAAAGAATGTATGCTTGCTCTTGAATCGCATACTCCACACCTTCATTAGAAGTCCAAATTTCAAAATTAATTCCGGCTAGTGCCAAACATAGTGATGCTTCGGGCGAAGATTCACATCAGGAAATTGTGTGACTCTTAGTAATCAGTATTCGTCGATAGTTTGCTGCAGGTAAGGCAAGCAGGATTTGTGAATAGAAGGAGCACAAACTATTTCTGTTATTTCTGTAAGTAAGAGAACGAGAGCCCAAACTGGTTCGAAGATATCTCTAACTTTATTTTTAATCACCAGAGGAAAAAGTTTCAAAAATTGAAATATTTGAAAAGCTCTGTCTGGTATTTTTTTCCCATCTTTAGATATTGTGCAGGGCTTATCTCTGGTGTTCTCTTTAGAGTAGGGAAAAGATTCGACGCGACTATTTAGTTCAGAAATTGTGAACCATTTTTTCTTCACAAGGTCAAGAATATACAATTGAAGATCATAAGCGATAATTCCTTCAAACAGATAATGACCCACGTAAGGAGCAAGACCGGGATTGCATGCATGATATGTTCTCAACTCATTGAATATAGAATTGTACTTAATACCTTGGTAATCAGTAAGATCTTTCATTTTAATAGTTTCCAAGGCTTCATTTTAAGAGGCTTTGGTTCGTGTCTCATCGGTTACAAACATACCATGTTCTTTAAAAATTAGTCCCGAGAGGGTTTACTGCTTGAGAAACATCTTGATATCCCTCGAGTTTCAAACATTATGGATCTTTCAAAGCGTTATTTTCGTCATAGATGCTTCCATCGAAAAAATCTCTGAAAACTTCAGGATCATCCGACGGCTTGCAATCAACGTTAATCTCGGTTTTTAATGATTTATCTTGATACATTCGTTTGATTGGTTCCACTATCGATACATAATGGAAAAATTTTTGTTCTGGTGCATCTGCGGGAGTGAGCCTAACTTGTTCTGGTTACACGTAAGCGAATTTCTCTTCATGAAATTTTTTGCGCTTAAAATTAGTTTTTAAAACATCATTACTCCTCAAGAAGAGATCACTGTCAAAAACTTCAATTAATATTCTATCTGAATTTTTCTCTGAACAGCCTTTTCCAAGTAAACGTGTTCATAAAACTTTTTTTATGGTGTTCTGACTTTGTTTGTGGCAATTACATACTTCAGCAACTATGTACTGAATTGTACTTGCAGGAACCATAAATTGACATTCCAATCTTAAATATAATTGAGCGACATTCCCAAAAAATAAGTCAGACTCATCGTCTGATCCTTCAAGCAGTTCAGACTCTTTATTTGCAGTACCATCTTCATCAACAATATCATTATTATCTTTGCTTGGGGAAATATTATTATCATTTTTACTCAATCTTCAATTACATCTTCATTAGAAATAGTTTCGATATTTTCAATATTTTCAGAACTAGTGTTCAATATTATATTAGATATTGGCACAGAACTTTTGTAAAGTTTCGACAAATGACCAGTAAAAGAATTTAAATTGTCATATTTTTTATAGCAAGGTTTATGCGGACACATGACTTTAACGTTTTCACGGATGTGATCTTTTAAATGCTTAAGCAGGGCAGGATAAGTGTCTACTACTTTTTTGCAAACTTCAACGTTGCAAACGTATTTTGCTTTTTTATTGGCAGCAAAATTAAATTTTTTGTGCTGAATATTTTATTTAAAATTAATTTTATGCTCTCGAGATAAGTGTGTTCTGAAAGAGACTTCAATTTCAAAGAACTTCTTGCATCTGTTGTACCCACAGTGCAGTTTTTTATTAATACTTCTATGGAATGTGTAGTGTTGTAAATGATGTTTCAAGTGCAGTGTCTTATAGTCACAAAAGCGGCAGAAATACATTTCTAGAGGTATATCTGGAATACAAAATAAGAAAAAAAAAGAATTTTTGCCTTTCGGTAACATTGACCGAAATACTATATCTACCACTGCCGATATTTCATAATACTTGTAAATAACCACGGAAATTTCCTTTTAAGACTCAATTCCAATTTATTATACGCATTAGAAGGAGAAATTGAGATTAATATAGTGAAAAAGTCTTTGACGAATCCGTCTCACTTACTTGGTATAATAATTTCATAGTTCTTTATATTTCTAAATTATTTCCTTATTCGTGAAGGTCGACAGAGAAAAAAAATCCACTTAAGTGTTACTTGTATTTGTTTAAAGTAAAAGTTACTACGAATTAAGTTTTTCAAAATAAAATAAATACATTCAAATCATGAGTATATTCCATGGGTACACATAACCTCAAAATTGAATAATATTTAAAATTGGGTTTACGATACAATCTTTATTATTGATGGATTATTTTGTCCCCAAAAATATTCTCTAGAATTTTATTCGTAGGGGTTTTATTGAAAACGAGCAAGCTGGTTATTATTTAAAATGCCTAAGTTTCAATAAAACTCTCACGAAAATAATTGTGTAAAGAATCTTTGAGGAACAAAATAAAGACTGAATCAATATAACAATACTATTATGTAAAAAGAAAAAAAAACCAAAACTCTGATATTTTAATTTCAAATAAACAATTGCATATTCAACTATTAAAAATAATGCTTAGATTCTCTATAAAATTTTGTTATATTTACGTGGCTATTTTCTCCATTTCATGAAAAATTTTAAAGATACTAGGTTATTTAATTTCGAGGTTATGTGTATCCATGGATAATCGTTAACTACTTATTATTTGTCAATACTATAATGATAAATGACGAAATTTTTGTCCTTTAGTGTAGTAAAAAATAAATAATGATTTTCATTCTTCGTAAAGTAAATATTACTTGCTTTTAACCTATTTCTATATCTGGCTTTTCATGTATAAAACTATTCTGAGAACAGAAATGAAGGATTGATAATTTTTAAAAGTAAGGCATTTTGTAATATTCGAAATTTGTAAAATCAAAAATCTTGTGTGAGATTAAATAAAATTGGTAAATTTTTGTGGGTATAAATAAAAGACATTCTTGAAAAATGTTGTGGCCGTTTGCCAAAACTTTGAACATTAAAGTAAGAGATTTTTCAAAAAGAACACTTTTGAAATCGACTAAAATTTTTTTGTTGTTGCTAAATCCAATTGAGAAGCCCAGGAAAATTGATGGCATAGACGACCAAATTTGTTGACTGATTATTAAGGATCTGTTTATTATGGACCCAGATAAGTAGTTTTTGAAGATCGAAGGGCAGAATATAATCTGTTTTTGAAATTCTCAATTAAATTATACACAATTATGCTGGAAAGTCTTTCTGAGTTAAGTATGTATCAGAGTCAAGCAGAAGATATTATAAAACAGTGCAAGGAATACAGCTACAATTACATTATTGATGTATAAATGATTGAAGTTTATAGATTCATAAATAGAGAAAAGTTTAGAAACAAATTTGTGTTCAAATGTACAAAATTATGCCGGAATGTCTTTTTAGGTTAAATCTGCATCAGAGTCGAGCACAAGAAATTATAATCGTCATATACAACGCAAACTTACCTTCCTTCATTCTCCCTTCGCTGGAAATCAAAACCTTGACGGTTCACTGCGAATTAAACACATGGAAAAAGTTAGACAAACTTTTTTTCATTATAAACGCGATTTTGCGAGGGAGCGAAAATTTCTCGGTGTCTTGCGTTTACCATCTATAGCTGCGCATTGGCATACTGCGCGCATACGAGCAACCATCATGTTCAAAATTTCAAATACGGTATATGATTTTTAATTAATATTCTTTATTGAATAAAATTTCAATCACTCCTGTATTTGAAAAGGTTACTGAATTTTCAAGAAATTTCTAACAGTGTTGTCCGCATGAGTTTCAGTGATAATCCATTTTATGTTCTCCTGAAAAGCATACTTATATATTTGCAATGTATATTAAAAACATTAGTCATATAAACAAATGTGAGATTTAGTTTTCGTTGGTTGTGATTTCATCAATCGAGTTAAGTTTCTGATCCATGCGAAATGATAGATGATATTTTCATCTGCAACATCTTCTTCATCACTTATGCTATTATTATCATTATTATCATTATTATTATTTATCCTTGGTTTCTTCTCCACCATAAAAAACAAGGTGTATCGTAGACTATCTCAAAACTCTTTCGCTTGAAAAATAAATTGGTGTTACTAATTGAGCTATGTACTCATGACCTATGTTAAAATTGTACTGATTTAAAATTAAATGTAACAAGCTAAATAGCATCTACATATTTTGATGAAGGATGGAAGATGCTAAAAAGAATATCTCCAATGTTGTATTACATATTCTGGAATTTCGAATAGTTGAGTTAGAATCTGCCTTGTAAAAGTGGCTCAGAAGTCTGGCTCAGAACTTCTCGATTTAGCACGGACATGAACCACTATAGCTGCGAAACGGTCTCAATATTCGTAGGACAGAAATTTAGGAGAGGGATAGAGATACGACGAGAGAGAGAGAGCACATTATATTATCCTTGTTTTTTCTTCATATAAAAACTATATTACGCAGTGAAAATTCCAAGGAGAAAAACAAAATGTAAGCTTGAAATGCTAAATTTAAATAATAAATAACCTTGAATCTATTTACGAAGAATACGTTTCACATTTAGACATAAAGCAATAAATCATCCTTATTTTCACATATAAATATATTTTTAATATAAAAAAAACATGCAAAAATATGCAGATGGGTTGGCTGTCATATGAGCTGGTTTGATGGAGAAATCAGAAGTTTTCCGGTAGACCGGTTTCAAAACAGTTTTTTCAGGGACCATTTTCAATCCCAAGCACTGAATATCTGTGACTATTATCTGACGTGTTTGAGAAAAGTTATATATTTGCCTCTCATATTTTGAGTTTTTTTTTGACTGAATAATTCTTGACAGGTCACAATGATAGGTTATTTTAACTATATTATTTTAACTAATATTTGAGAAGAACAAGAAATCGTTAACACATAGAGACTCAAAGGTCACCACTTTTAACTACTTGATCAAGAACTTCTTGTTCTTTTTAGTTTTAACTGCCCGAAGGGTTAAACTTATTTCTACACGTCAAGTTTTTCAATCTTATTTTCAGAAATGAGCATCTATACGAGTTTAGAGTTTTTCTGATTTCCTGTGGCACCTCTTCCCAATATACATTCAAATTCAAGATCGTCTCATTAAAAAAAATCTTTAATTTCTCATTTCCTTCTCGACCTGAGTTTACAGACTGGGTTCACAATAATCAATGATCAGAGATTTTATGCTTCTTCAATGAAAATTTACTTTTAAAGAAACATAAACATTTGTTACATAACCATGAAGATCGATATCGTTTTACATTTTGTGAACTTACTAAACACTGCAAATTTCGAATCCACATAAAATAGTAGATTGTATTATTACTTTCTATATATTGATTACTCTTGCTACTGAAATCATCATCATCATCATCATCATCATTCTTGCTCAACATGAGCAGATTGATTACAGGTTTCCTTAAAATTGTTCGGCTCAAATGTAATGGTACTATTTTATCTTGTCATCCATCTTGCATGTGCTTTAAGCCATAAACACTGATAGGCAAAACATTTATTTTTTCAAATTTCTGAATATCCTTAAGAGTAATTGGGAACTTGATATCATTATGTTTGAGTTCTGAACCAAGAATGTGTGGTTATGAACTAGTTTTGCAAACATTATCCTTAGCTAGGTAAAGAGCTGCTATCACTGACCAGAGAAATGAGTAGCCATCGTTACTTTGAATAATAACAACTGCCTTTTTCTCCTGTATATACTTTGGTAATTCAATAAAAGTTGATCATTCAAATTTGTGATTTTTCTCTCTCTCTCTCTCTCTAGTTTTTCATGATTTTCTTTAATTGAATTCAAAATTTCATCGTAGTCACGAATAAAAGTTGATGATTCAGCACTGTATCCATGACTGTGATTCTGTTTTTCGAAAATTTTTTCCATTGAATTCAAACAGTTAGTGTAGTCTTGAGAACACATTGTGATTAGATAGTATAGCTCTCAAAAAAGTTTTAGTGATAATTAGCCAAAAATCGTTATAAGAAATCAAGTTATCACCATAAAATATTTGTTCGTGTTTGAACTAACTTTTTCTCTATTTCGCTTCTTGAATATTATTCGTAAAGCACTCCAGTCCAAGTTTTTAATTTTCGCTTGTTTTACAGTAGTGCTCATTAAACGAGATTTTCCAATAAACTGAAAAGTTATTTATGAATTGCACCTTTATAATCAACACGTCTGGGATACAACGTTTTGCAACTTTGCGGTTGTCTGTGAGTACACTGGCAATACAGGTATGAAGAATGAACCTCTCATACATAGCACCAATATTGGTGAAATACAGTAACCTTATGGATAAGGATTCTTAGAACTACGATGACGTCATCAGAATGGAATTTTGTTTACCAAAAACTGTTTAACATTATATGAAATATGACGCCTATAGCGAATGATGTCGGCAAACATCAAAGGGAATTTTGTTATTGAAAATATCAAAAAAATGACGTTAAGTGAGTGACGCATACTTGTGGAATGTTTAAACAATAAATTTGTTGATAAAGTTAAAGACTGATAAACGTTAGACTAACGTTTTTGTTCAATTCTTGGAAAAATATGACGTTTGTTCCCCGTCGGCAAATATCAAAGTCAGTATCGCCAATCAAAAGAAAACCACTAAGGAATTTAACATTAAAAGCATTCAAGAAATTATGTCGGACGGGTGACTTATATTCGTGAAATGTCTAAAAATTCCATATTTTTATAGAAATAAATCCTTCCAATCGTATGCCTCACGTTTTCTTCATTGATATCAGCAAAAAGATTGAATTTCTTCTCTTATGCATGATGTCGAAAAACATCAAAGGGAGCCATGAGTTATTGAGACGGTAGCAGATCTTGACAAAGTAATATGACACCATTGCGATAAGC
>JAUMHM010000083.1:6962746-6979351 GCA_032362435.1 Melikaiella ostensackeni
CTACGATTTAATTAAGAATATAAGTGCGAATGGCTAGCAATATTCTTAGTCCCACTTGCAAGTACATTCTCATGCTGGAGGAAAATGAAAAAAGGTTTATAGCTTTTTTATTTATAAACGGCATAGATTTTTTGTTTCATTACTGTATGAAATAGACAAGTCGTAAAATCGATTACATATTTTTATTCCAAAGCATCCAACATAGCCGCGTTGAGCCTGTAGAGTGTAAAACATTCTTGTCGAGTTAAAAACTTGGCTACTTGTTTCCGCGGGCATAAACTTTTCAGTTGGATGTTATTATCAGTCTGAAGTCCCTTTCTAAAGATAATTGGTGTTCTGAAAATCGCATTGTCATATAACGACCCATTCTATACTATTGAACACTTGCGCAACTCTTATGTTTTCAGTGCGTTTTCCTTTTGCCAGAATCAAAAAACCAAATATAAAATTTGTATTCTATGTTTTATTTATTTGGAATATTTTCTATTCGACTTTTGCGACTTGAATTTCATGCACGGTCTAAAAAGGAAATTGGAGGTTCCGCTGAATGAGAGTAGATGCATTTTACATAAGCAGAGCGAAATTATGCATTTGATTGAAATTAGTGCTGCTTTCCCATACTTATTGATTAGAGAGATCGAGCTTGTTTCCGATCAAGCGCATTACACAATCATTGTGAAAATTTTTTTATTTTGAGTCTATACAGATAGATTCAGTGGATTTTAGGTTATTGAAGATATTGGTGCTTATCGTTTATGTGTAAATTAAATTGAGCTTCACAATATGAGTAAAATATATCAATTACATTCATGAATTTTAAGTCTTATGAATGAGCATTTTCAATTATCACGTTTAATATTCAATACCTTTTGTTAAGTAATTCTTATAATTAATAAAGCCCTGTTTGATTTTCGCAGCACAATTAAAGATCGTGAGTCTTTTTGAAGTTTTTATGTGAAAATTTTTGACGATGTTGACATAAACGATTGGAATTGCAAATTGTATTAGCAAACTTACGTTAGTCAAATATATATATATAGGATAGATATTAAAATATTTATTAGTACATAATTTAAAACTATTTCGCATTCCAAGAGTGTTAAACAGTCGACAAGTGCTAATCAATCTTTTAAAAGTCTATAATTTTGTAGAACACATTTCTTACATATATTAAAATATGAACGTCAAGTGATATTTTTTCTTTCCGGTGACCGGTTTAAAAGAGCTATAAATTTCAGCAAAATTAATACCTTTCTATGCATCTGATTAAAATTAGAACTATTAAAAACTCAACAATTTAAAATTTCATGTCTTGAAAATTTAACTACACTCAACTCTGGATTTATGTCGGGTTTCGGGTGTGGTCTACGATGACCTTGAGGTTTTTTCAAGAATTTCTTCGACGTAAGCAGTCAGGGCCGTATGAACCATTTCCATTAGGAATACATAAGATTTATTAACTGTATTTTGTACGAACGCATATTTTTGATATCATAAAGGATGGACCTTTTTTAATAATGAAGACTAATTAATGAAAAGAGAATTTTCCTTGTGTATTTAAAAATAAATGCGAAATATGATCGCGAGTGTTCGAACTGCCCGTTTTGTGGCTACGGAGCTGCTGAACTCCGCTCAGCTCACTACACCTCTCTCTCTCGGTCCCTTGGACCCCCTCATCAATGAATGCGAGCCGGCGGGAATTCTAGGAAGGACTTAAATCCTAGTTAATTAAATTCAGAGTTGAGTTTATTTATTATTTTACTAGAGTTGCTATACAGAGCTTGGTGAACTACACTCAGAAAAATATTTGTTTTAAATTAAAGAAACCGTTTCTTTACCATATTTTTTTTTATTTAACCAAAAAATAACTACCAAATATAGAAAATCATTTTAAAATAAAGAAAATTTTTGATTTGATAAAACTCATTTGTTTGAACCATCAAAGAAACTTTTCTTTGACTGAGAGCCAATGAATATTTTTCTTTGATTCAAAGGTACTATGGAGAACGCGAAAAAGGCCAGCATTTTTATTAGGCCGTGTTCTCGATTCACCGAAGTTCGGTGAGCGTATAGCCGCAATTTTTTGGTGTGCCTAGACACATAGTTTTTTTTTAATGTCCTAAAAAACCTAAAAATTTCTAAATTTCCCTAAAATTTCACCAACATTGCGTTGGCTGTCAAAGAAAATTTTTTCAAATTTTAATAAAGAATTTTGACGGTCAAAGTAGTTTAGATCATGTTCATTTTTTATTTATTCCACATTTGTTGCGAGTGCGATTTTTGAATTTTAAATTTAACATTCAAAAGTAATAATTATTTAAAATGAAGTATTCAAAAATCGAGAATTTTAATTTAAAAGGCTTCAAATTGGAAACAGATTTTTTTTTTTAAAGTTTAGGTAGAAAGTTCAGGATTGAATCGTCATGGATGGAAAATTTCCAAAGACGTTTAAAATGGTTCATTTTCAAATTGAAAACGGTCATAAAAGGATGAATTTCAGATGAATATTATCTTGATATCTGCAGATGAATATTCAAAATTGTTCTTCTTAACAAGTGACAAATGTGACATTTAGAAAAAAAATATATTTAACAATTCAAATAGAAAAGGTTCGAGTTTATGAGGCAATAAAATTTTGGCCATTTTCAGTCCCTTTTTTTTGACGCTCTGATTAATTTTTTAAATAGTACTGTACTTGTGCAGCTATATCAGCAATTCGCATCTTGAAAAAATAAAAAATTCAGAGATAACTCAATTTGAAACTATTTAATTCGAAGACCTTTACCAGATAATTTTTTAAACTTACAATTTAGGAAAGATTTACAAGTTTCTCAATTTAGAAGCTTTCAAATTTAAAAACTTTTAAATTTGAATGAATTTGATTGATATTTAAGGATACCTCAAGTAATATTTCTTTGTCTGAGTTAGTCTCAAATATTTCAATTTCAAAACTTTAAATTCAACTTTTGCAATAAATATAAATGTATAATATCCGCATAATAATAATGTTCTTAATTTTTTTGGAGGTCCTTCTCGAGGATCTAAGGGCTGAAAAACTACAAAATTTGAAACTCTTTGAATTCAAAAGTTAAAAAATTGAAAAGATAAATTTTAGAACACATAAAATAAATCAAAAGCTTCTCAGATCACAAAGAATCCAGTTGAAAAAACTTACAAGTTTGAAGCCTTTCAATTAATAAAAAAAGTGTAGAAACTAAAATTTAAATTTGAAAGGATTCGCATCTTGAAAAAGTTGAATATTTAGAGGAAGTTCAATTTGAAACTATTCAAATTTAAAGACTAGTACCAAATAATTCTTTAAGCTCCCAATTTGAGAAATATTATTATTAGAGCTTCTAAATTCGAATGATTTTTCTTGAAATTAAAGAAATTTTAAGCTGAAAAACTATCAAATTTGAAAGCCTTTACGATTGAACTATGTACCTTAAAATTTAAAAGACTTCTAACTGATAAGTTCAAGAATTAAAAAACGGAATTTAGAACCCATCATATGATTCAAAATCTTTCAGATTTCAAAGGATCTAGTTTAAAAAAATAAAAATTTGAAGCTCTTCAATTAATAAAAAAAATTTAGAAACTAGAAACTAGAAATGTAAGCATTTTAAATTTGAAAGGATCCGCAATGAGCATACATGCATGTATATACATGATTTTCAAGAACAAAAATTTAAAACACAAAATTACGAATGAAGGGTGGCTGTACAGAACTAGATAACCAACATTTGTATCGAAAATATGTTTGTTGAATCAAAAAATCGTAAAAGATCAAATACACACTGTGGCAATAGGATTTTTTACAAAAATATTATTTTTTGATACAATAATTTCAAAAAATAAATAAAATTTTAACGTAGTAATAATTTTTTTCAACCTATTAGTATCTTGAAATTATCATTTATTAAACAAAACATTATTTCTTTCTTTTCGGATTTTTTTGCTAAAAATTTCTCTCACATTGTGATATCGCGATGTTCAATTTAGATTGGATTTTTCGATTCTCGGTTGATTTTTTTCGTAATTGGCAAATTTTTGTACGTCAAACTTTGTTTACCGGTATTCAGAAACTCAGTACTTCGGGAGCATATTTTTTTTAAACTTTTCTTTAATACTTTTTAAAATTTCTGAAAATATTTGGTATAAAAAATCCAGTGATACATTCGTTTTTTCAATCAGAAAATAGAAAAGCGAAAAGAAAAATATATTCCATTTCTCCAAAAGAAAATTCCCCTATTTTTCCAATGATTTAACTGCTGAACCACTGTGAAGAACTCGGAATCAAAATGAATGTAAATATTAAATTCGTCTGATAAGAAAATAATACAATTTGACTAGTTTGAAATTGCAAAAATAAATATTTTGCGGAATCCTTTAAAATGAAGAAATTAGTATATAGGCACGTCTGTGAATTTGAAAGTTCATTTTAAATAGTTCAAAGAGTGGAAAAGTCTGGGATGTAAAAATTTGCCAAAATGAAAGATATGTTTTTAGCCTAAAAAACTTTGAAAAGACAAGAATTCAAACAGTGAAATTCTAGATGATCCTCTTTTAGCACTTATGGGTGATTGACAAAAATTTGACCATTTTAGACAATGAGATATTCGGAAACAAACAAATTTTCAAACCGCTTAAAATATATTATTTTAAGTAAGTGTAACCGAAGAGAGTATGAAAATATAAAACTAAGAGCTTAAGGAATGTACTTGTGACGGATATGAAATTAACACGTTGCTAAAGGTCTCTTGACAGGGCCTGCGACTATGACAAAACAAAAAAATTTCGAAGTTTTTTAAAAAATATATGCTAACAGATAAAAATATTTTAAAATATGGGAAAAATGACTATTTTTACAATTAATTTGATTTTTACTTTAGCATTTCAAAACACTCTCTAATTTTATAGTATGATAAATTAATATAGAGCGTTTACCGAACATTTTATAAAAAATATTACGCAAAAATAGTGATCATTATTAAATGTTATTTGGAGTTAATGTTGATAAATCGATATTTAACGATACAAAAATCATCGTAAGTATAAAATTAACAATATTAATCCGCATTATAAATTGTTTAAAAAATTATTTGTCGAGTTTTATCCTAAAATAACAATGCCGCATGACTGGACAAAAAACATTGTGGGACAGACTTTGAAGTGATTTTTAAAGTCCTCAATTCTAAATGACTAAACTCTACTTTTGATTTTTATCTTTTTCAAGTCAATGTAAATGATATCTGTGAATCTCAAATATTAAAAAAATGATTTTAATATCATTTAGCAATTTGTTATTTTAAATTCGTAGTTTAGGACAGGTGCGTGACAAGACATTTTGTGTACTTTTTCAAAAATAATTTCTAAACGAAGTCTTCTAAAATTTTGAAACTTTATTAAACTGTGCTTTGACATAAGTAACTTATTGAGATAATTTTACAAAAAATTTTTTATTCAGGGGAAAAGTGAAAAATGACTGGGACTTGAAGTGGTGAACTTTTTGGCAATCATCCTTATAAAAAACTAATTTTTTAAGGAAACGTTTAAAATGAAAAATGTTTAATTATGACACTGAAAATAAATGATACAATTTTAAATTGGAAGTCTTTAAGAGAGTATATTAAATAGTAGACCAATAAGAAGAAACAATTTTAGACTGACATTTTTTGAAAATATAGAAAAATTGAAAGTCAAAGATTAAACAGTTTCTAATTATGATTTTAAGAATTTTCATATTTTGTTACTTTTTTGATATTTTTTTAGACAAGGCTACTTTTTTGCTCCTATTTTTCAGTGAAGTGATATAAAAAACTGATCGTACTAACAAATTTCACTTTTTTTAAAATGAAAAATGAAAGAAAGGTATGCCGAGGGAAACTTCACCATCCGGAAAAAAGGAAAGAAATCGAAATAGAACAGTTGATGGGTTTCTTGAGAAATCTCAAAATGAGAAGGCGTAGTATTTATTTATTCAATTATAAATTTTCTTCAATTTTCGACAATTGAAAATTCAAATGTTTAAATCTCAATTTTCTTTAATTTTTAATAGTTGAATTTTCAACAGTTGAAAATTCAAGAAAATGTGAATTTCATATCAAAGATAAGTGCTAAAAATGTTATAAATAGATAAATTTACATAATTTACATTATCGTTTTTTTCGTTGAAAGTTCAACTGTCTTATTAAAAAAACGTCTTTTGGGTTGAAAATTGAACTGTTTTGGTGAATATTGAACTATTTGGTTGTAAATTAGCTTTTTTCTCGAAAACTTATATATTCAGGTTGAACATTTTATTGCTTTGTAGAATTCGTCAATTTTGTTAAAAAATCATCCTTTTTGGATTGAAAATTCAACTATTCTGATAGAAAGTTGGACTATTTAATTAAAAATTAACTTTTTTGCTGAAAATTCATCCCTTCAGGTTGAGAATTCATCTGCTTCATAGATAATTTGTCTTTTAAGCTTGAAACTTCAACAATTTGGTTGGAATTGGTTCTCTTTCTTGACTGAAAAATCTTTCTTGGTCAAAGATTAATCTATTTTGTTGAAAATTCGTCTCGTTGAGTTCGAAATTCAACTATATTTGGTTTGAAAATTCATCTCATTTGATTAAAAATCTTATTTTTTTATCCAGAATGAAATTATTTTGTTGGAAATTTGTCAATTTTGTTAAAAATTCATCCTTCATTATTGAAAATTCATCTTTTTGGCTTGAAACTTCAACAATTTGGTTAAAATTGTTTTTCTTTCTTGACCGATAAATCTATCTTGGTTGAAAATTCAACTTTTTTGTTCAAATTCGTCTTTTTCATTTGAAACTTCATTCTTTTTGGTAGAAATTTCTTCTAATCATCCGTTTTGTTTAAAAATTCAACTGTTTGGTTGAAGATTCAACTGTTCTGTTGAAAATTCGTCTTTTTTGATTGAATTGAATCGTTTTTCATTTAAAATTTATCTCTCTTGATTGAAAATCTTATTTTTTGGTTGAAAATTCAACAGTCTTGATGAAAAGTCATCCTTTTAGGATTGAAAATTTAACTATTCTAATAGAAAGTTGGACTATTCAGTTGGAGATTAACTTTTTTGTGCTAAATTTAACTATATTTGGTACGAAAATTTATCTAATTTGATTAAAAATCTTATTTTTTGGTCCAGAATTAAATTATTTTGTTGAAAATTTGTCAATTTTCTTAAGAATTCATCCTTCATAATTGAAAATTCGTCTTTTTGGTTGAAAGTTCAACTGTTTTGTTGAAAAATGGTCTTCTTGGTTTAAAAATTCAACTATTTTGGTAGAAAATTGAACTATTTAGTTAAAAATTAAGTTTTTTATGAAAAATTAATGTTTTCCGGTTGAAAATTCGATTGCTTCGTAGATAATGCGTCTTTTTGTCTTGAAACTGCAACAATTTGGTTGAAATTGTTTTTCTTTCATGACTGAGAAATCTTTCTTGGTTTAAAATTCAACTTTTTTGTTCAATTTCGTCTTTTTGATTTGAAACTTCATCTCCTTTGGCAGAAATTTCTTCTATTCGTCTTCAGTAGTTGAAAATTCAACTGTTTGGTTGAAAATTAATCTGTTTTCGTTGTGAACTCAACTATTCTGTTGAAAATTAGTCTTTTTTGGTTGAACTTAACCATTTTTTCATCTAAAATTAAAATATTTGTTGGTCAAAACTTCAACTACTTGATTAAAATTGAAATTGCTTTGTTAAAAATGATTTTTTTTTGAAAATTCATCCTTTTTAGTTAAAAATTGAAACACTTGGTTGCAAATTCATATATTTCATTGAGAATTTGTCATTTCTAGTAGAAAATTAATCTTCTTGGTTGAAAATGCATCTATTTGGTTGAAAATTCAACTACTTGGTTGAAGGTTGAACTCGTTTGTTCAAAATTCATTTTTTTGTTTGAAGATTCATCATTTTAGTTTGAAATTCATCTCTTTGGTTGAGAATTTATTTATTTTTGGTTGAGAATTCAACTATTTGGTTGAAAATTCATTCATTTTGTTGAAAATTTGTTTCTTTTCTGATAGAAAATGTTACATTTACATAATTTTACATGGGAATTTAATAAATAAACAATTTAACCTATAAGAAAAGTTTTTTGATAAAAGGAGATTTTTTCGAAAACGGGTTGTTAGTGGCAAATAATGTTTTGGCAAATTAATATTCATCCAATATACTCTGAGTAGGCAATTCATGAGATATAGGAAAAATCAGTCTTTTGCTCAGTTATTCACATACAGAAAAGTATGAAAGAAATTCTTTTTAAATATCTTCCATTTTTCAGTTGAAAGTTTTTTTTATTCTACTTGTTTATTTAAATGTGCAAAGTTAAAAAACACAAATTGCCCTGGCGAAAGTTTCGGATAGGAAATTATTCTGAATCATTTCGAATTATTCGAAAATCTGCATCCGAACTAATCCAAATCAGTCCGAACCAACCCAAAAAAGTTCTATATTTCGCTCGATCCGAATCGGTTCAAAATTTATTCGATTTAATCCGAATCAATCAGAACCAAATTTTCAATTCGAATGAATCCGAATAAATCCAAATTTGGATTGATATATAATGAATTCTCAGTCCGAATGAAGCCGAGTTCGGATTGAATCGGCTTCATTTGAACTGATTCGGATTCATTTGGATTAAAAATGTGGTTCAAATTGATTCGGATTGAATCGGATTGAGTCGGATTAATTTTTAACCGATATGAATCGAACAAAATTGAGAACTTTTTCCGGACTGGTTTGGATTGGTTCATATACAGATTTCGGAATAATTCGGATTGGTTCGGAATGATTCGGAATGAATTCCTATACGAAACTTTCGCCCGGGTGGTTTAGTTGAATGTAAAGACGAAAATTGCGTAGAGAAACTGTATCATGTAATATGCAAAATCACTTCACAATATGTTGCAAAGTTCGCTGCGAACTGCTGAATTTTACGACGTCCATGATTTCCGGGCCGTAATGAAGGTATCGTTACTTTATGCACATGGTTGCGCAACGCCTTTCTGCTTGAGTGCTGCAATTGCAGCGTTGAATGGTAGAAATCACATGGTGAAGACGAAAGGAATAATTGTTTTGTATGCAATGCGACTAGACACGAGATTTTCATTTACATCAGTTACATCATTGACTGGATCACGAATTTATTATTCCAGTTTTCCCTTTCAACCGATTATCCAATGATTGTTCAATTCACTTCTCTTTTGTTGCTAAGAATTAGGAAAACTCACCTTTATTGTTGCTGTTGACTCATATTGGTTAATTGCTTTAAGACAATCTTCATTAATATTTACGTTTTAAAATTATAATACATTTTACGCAAAGTCACAAAGCGGGCAGTTCGTACACTCGCGTGCATATTACGCATTTATTTTCCAATGCACGCGGAAAATTCTCTTTTCATTCGTTAGGCTTTATTATTAGGAAAAGTCCATCCATTATGATAACAAAAATCTACATTTGTACAAAATACAGTTAAGCAACATTACGTATTACTACTGGAAATGATTCACACGGCCCTGACTGTTTACGATGTAAAAATTCTTGGAAAGAATTTATGGCCATCGCATCGCAGGTCATACCCGAGACAGCCCCTAAATCGAGGCTCCAGTGTATTTATTGGATTTCTGACTTTCCTTTCAAAATGAAGATGAATACTTTCTGATTGCTTGGTTTTGAAAATATTGAAGTTCATTTAACTCAGGAAAATATTGACAGAGAAATTAAAAACAAACAGTTTAAAAACCTTGACTAAAATTTTGTATCTAGCTTTCATTTTGAAAATATTAACAATCTTATTCGTTTAACATTGGAGGGGAATTCCATACTAAAGTCATAAACAAACTTTATTTATCTAATACACTGTCCGACATGATTTTTTTCCTTCTAGTCATTATGGGTGATTCTTATAGTATTTTCCCCGTACATTAGGGGGGGGGAGGTTAATTCGGTGAGAGAAAGCATATTTTCCAGAATTTTTTTTACACTACAGATAATGCTAGTTCATTGAATTAATTTTAATATTATAAAACAACATTTGAAGAATATTTTGTAAAATTTTCAAGGAAAACTATTTAGTAATAAGCCATTGGCAGCAAATCTTTGGAGGCGCCTCGAAAAAAAGTTGTTCTGCGGTGACGGCTGTAATTCATCACTGGATCTTCGGAAATCAAAAAATCAAAATGTTTTTATTAGGTTATAAGTTTCTCAAGGCAACGCTGTCAATCTACTTTTTTTTCTTGATTTTTTTTTTATTTTTAGTGACACTTGGAAGTCAAAAAACCGATTCTTGCTTAAGAAAAAAGGAAAATTTGTTATTTTAAAATGAATAATAATTTTAAGAAAAGAAAAAACTCGACAGTGTAACCCCATAATTTATGTGTAGAAAGAGTGTACAAAGTTTCAAAAGGATCCGTGCAGTAGATTTTGAGTTACAGCCGTCATTGACTTTAAAAATGCAAAGTGTGAGAAAAACGCTTTAAAGTTTTGTACATTCGAAAATCCAAAACCGAACATTCAAGCGAGTGTTTTTTGTATACTTACACAGAATCACCAATGCCAGGTCCGTAGAGTGAACGGCTTCCATCTGTAATGTCTGGAGCATCTTTCTGCTCTTGTCTACGTCATCTACGTAACCACGCTGCGTAGCTGTTAGGCATGTATACGAAACCGAGGGGAGCAACGGACTCTTAGGGCCGGTTTCACCAACTCTGATTAAGTCGTTAATCATTGATTAACATCATTTAATCAATACTTTGCGCTCCACCATTCTTTTAATCATGATTAAGGGAAGATAATCACGGGTTAACTTAACCGCCCAATAGTGGCTGGTTATGGAGGTTAATCAGTGATTAAAGTAACATAACCTCAAAATTGAAGTGCGAGTGCTGCATTGAGTGCAGTATACAGCAAGGAAATATGGCTGTGTTTGACGATGATATTTTATCCTCATCTGATGACGATGAAATGTTTTACCCCGTTCAAAGAAAACCACGAATCTTCAGAGAACGAGTGAATTATTTTGAAAGCATGGATGATTTGGATTTTTTAATACGATTTCGCTTAAGAAAAATTACTGTTGAAATTTCGCTGCTTTGCTTTTGCTTTCAGTAGAAAATTAATCTTCTTCATTGAAAATTCATGTTTCGTTTTAAAAATTCAAATTCAAATTTAAAAAATTCAATTTCGTGAAAAATGTATCCACTTTGAAAGAAACTGAAAAATTTTGTTCAAAAGTCATTTTGTTTGAAAATTCAACTAGTTTGGTAAAAAACTGAACTATTTTGTCGAAAATTCGTTTTTTTTTTTGAAATTGAAATTCATTATTAATCTTCTTGTATGAAAATTCATGTTTTTGGTTCGAAATCGAATTGTTGTGTTCAAAATAGGTTCGTTTTAGATGAAAATAAAGTTTTTAACCTCAAATTAAACTATTCCATTTTTGATAATAAATTTATCTTTTTTAGTTGAAAAGTGAACTACTTGTTTTAAAATTTATGTACTTTGTTAAAAATTCCTTGTTTTTAGTAGAAAATTGATCTTCTTTCCTGGAAATTTATTTTTATTTTTTGGTTGAAAATTAATTTTCTTCAGAAAATTGAATTGTTCCATTTTTGATTGCAAAGTAATAATTTCTTGTTGGACATTCAACGATTTGTTTGAAAATTCATGTATTTTATTACAAATTTTAATTTTTAGTACAAAATCAATCTCTTTGGTTGAAATATTTTTATAAATAATAGTAATTGTTACTATTTTATTTCGAAATGTGCATTATAAAACATTTTTTTTCTGTTTAACATGCATAAATAAAAATTATATTTCGCAAACCATATCAATATTTTGGCGCCAATACATCACGGCGACGAAAGTTAACTGAGATTTTCATTACAACCAATCAGAGTCGCGGTTACAAGAGAATATTAGAGTTACCACGAAAAGGGTACATGATTAGCTAATCAGAACCAAAATATCCATGGTGGAACGCATTGTGATTAAATCATGATTAAAGCCTCGATTAAAAAATAATCATGATTAGCTAATCATGTATTTAATCAGAGTTGGTGAAACCGGCCCTTAATATACAATCTTCTCCGTGTAAACTCCAACCTCTAATTGACTGCAAAATGATACTTTACCCCGAAAAAAAATCTTTTTTCTAAAATTTCACGAATGACAGGACGTCGTTACAACCAGGTTTTGTTCTGCGGGCATAAACTCGCTTTTTTGCGGTGTTGACAGAAGTAGCGAGAAGGTATAGTAAGTTGGGTTAGGTAAACCTCTCTCTTAGGAGGAGGAAAAGCGTGGGAAGGGGGTGGGGTGAGTTAACGCCTGTTCGGAGGTGGACCCCCATTTCGTAGGCGTTTCTTCACTCCCCCGACCTTATCCGAGTACCGACGGAAATCTCCGACTCGTGGTGAACGTGGGGGCTTCGCAGGTTTATTATTTCGTACGCTTTAGTTCCACGCCGGGTGCCACGATAGTTACATCGACGAGACTTGCGCGCGCGTTTTTCAAATACTTCCTCTACATTCGCTCGTTTTACGCGACTCGAGCGCGCGATTTTCAATTCGAAGTTGAAATTTCGAGAAATATCAGTTCCAAAGTAAGGAATTAGTTCAGAAACCTTGGAATCAGTCCGTCACTTTTGGAGTCAGTTCAAAAGTCTTGGAATCACCTTGAAAATTAGGAAATCAGTTTGAATATCTGGAAATCAGCTGGAAATCAGTTTGAAAATCAGGAAATCTGAGAGAAAGTTTCTTTCACAGATTTTTGGACCTACTGAAGCCTACATCAGAGAAGCCCGCCGGGACAACTTGAAAATGACAATGTGCTTTGTGTGTGTACAGTGCAGTGTCTTGGTGATAACTTAGTGATAACACGCGCGTCACCTACAAACTAGTCGCTTTTTGCCTTTATCGTTGGATTGACACTTGAGATAAGGTAAGGAGTTTACTGTTGATCTCGAGTCGATTTATCAGAGTGGTCACGGATCGAGGGTCGTGTAGAGAAGTTCTGGGTATATTTTGTTTTTCCGTTTATTGGAGTTTGAAGGTCAGTGATAAGGTGCGAAATTTGGATTTTCAATTCCCGATTTTGGAAAATCGGTGATAATAAATTGTTCTACAGTTCCTAGTGAAGGTGTGTGTTGAGTGGAAACTTTGCTCTCTTAATTTAAGTTAGTGAAAATTTACTGGGAATCAGTGAATATTTACTGAAATTTCTGTCATTTTCTACTGGTTTCCGAGTAGAAACTTACTGAGGTTTCAGTGAATTCAGTCACTGATTCTCAGCGAAATGCCGCTGATTTAAATTCAGAGAGAGGAAAACCTATCACACAAAAAAAATCTGATAAACTGACAGGATTTTCAGTAATTTTACAAATTTATGGATATTTTCTTTAAAATTTACAGAACTTTACTGTCAAAAAAGTCTGTAAATTTTACAGGAAGTATCCGCAAATTTGTATGATCACTAAAAATTTTGTAAATTCTGCAGAAAATTTATGCTGTCCGTATTTTAACTGAAAATCTTGTAACTTCACCAGATTCATTTTTGTCCGCGATATACGGAAATATTCATACAATACAATGGATCATCAATTTAACCGATCCTCTCGAGCATTTCACATAATATCGTTGATTAAAATTTAGCCTATCTCTATTAGATCATAAAATCCCCAAGTTCTAGAGAAAAAACCAAAGTCCAGGATAGCTTTTCGTTTAATTAATAAAAGTTAGTATTCCGCATTCCCTAAGAGTTTCGGAATTTAAAAAATTAGTTAACAAGTAACTTCTGTAAATGGACAAATAACATTTTTGGTTTCGAGCCTCAATTAGTAAATATTTTAGAGGAGATATTTTGTGAAAGTGGAAAGACAAGATTTATGAAATGGAGACAGCCCGGATAAATTACGCAAAGAACAGGATGAAACGTGACGTTGAGCTAAACTCGTTTGAGCAGTTCTTGCCATTTGTCAACCTTCATTGTGACAGTAAAACAAAACAATCTGAAGAATTGAAATACATAACACAAGGAACTATTTTCAAATCATGACTTTAAAAAATTCAAAAATTCCTATCTCTTAATTTTCACCGAATTAAATAGAGGTAAAGTTTGATACTAAAATTCCATTTGGATTCATGATAAGATTACAGATCAAGATTATTACTATTCGTTCTTCAAACAATTTTGACCAATAACATTGGCCTAAGATTGCTGAATATTGAACAACAATTGTTTGTTTGATAATATTTTAATAGTAAACTTAAGATTTTGATCTCAAGAACATATCAAACGTAATTATTGTAATACAAATCTGATTTAATGGAAACTAAGATGAAAAGAGCTTCTTAACAAGCGTTAATTGTCGGCAATAATAAAAGCTACTTAAGTACTATTGATAGTGCTTAACTTCGTGTTACTATCGAATCCATTTTAGCTTATCAGATTTTGAGATTTGTAAATTTTAGATGATTATTATCAAAAATTAAGGATCCGCTTTAGAACTTATGTTCAGTCGAAGATTATAATCTTGGATTAATGTCTCGAGAGGATCAGTCAGTTTTTTGAATAGACCCAAATAACATGAAACATTCCGAGATTTAGCGAATTTTTTTAGAATCCCAAGACACATTTTATATTAGTTTTTTATACGGCTAGGTTCACCGAAATTTGGTGAGCGTAGATCAAATATTTTTAGTGTGCTTATAGACACTTCATATATATATATATATTGGTAGATAATAGATGAAAGATAGCTACTATCTTTAAAGCTGTCGTAAACTTTTCTGCAAGACTTGAAATCAGGAGGATCGTTAAAAATCAATTAGTCACTCGCATCCTATTATATCCTCTCATAAACTAAAGAAGTAAATAGTAATCTTCAACTGAAAGCTTTCCATTCTGAATCATAATTGAAAGAAATTGCAAAAATAAAAGTTAGTTTCCAGATTCTCGTTTTATTTGTTTCTAAATTATATAAAATTTGCTATATTTTTGAGCTATAAAAAAACCTTTCATTCGAAAAAGATTTCCAAGTAAATATATATATTTATAGTAAACACATTGTTGTTCTAGGCAAATTATATAGAATAATGTAAACTATAGTTTCACAATTAAAAAATTTCTTCCTCTGCAAATAAGACGTTTTTCAACCAGAAAAGCTAAAAAAATATAAAATGTTAGTTTTTAAATAAATAAATGTGAGTAAATGCTTCCAGTTATTAGATACAAAGTGTAAATGCAATTCTTGGATAAATGTAAATATTTGTGATATGGAAAGTAAATTACTTTGATTTAGGAGTCGATTTTTCTTTCCTGAGTGTGATAATACTAATAGGGTTCTTTAATTATGAGATTTTTAATTGAGTCAGAATGTCGATAATAAGGAATATCGGGTAAAAATTGCACAATTTACCTCTAATATTTGAACTTTGTGATAGGCGCGTAGAAGTTAACCAGGAACTCATTCCGTCGGCACAGGTAGATTAGCCATTATACAATCCAAGTATTGTTTCATTTATTCACTTATTTAAACAAATAATTTTGTATATATAATTTATTTGGTATTCCCAATACTGGTATTGCCAAAAATCCATTTTTTGAAAATAGTGAGAAAAAATGAGAAAAATGAGTCTGTTAAAGTTACAGGATATTTAGTTAAAATAGTGGCAGCATAATTTTTCTGTGAATCTTACTGAATTTTCTGCAGAGTTTACAGAATTATCAGTAATTTTAAAAATTTACGGATACTTTCTGTAAAATGTACAGACTTTCTTGAAAGGAAAGTTCGGTAGAAAATTCGGTAGAAAATAGAATAGAATATAGAATTCTGTATGTTTAGAATATCATCAATTCAATTATCAAACTTAAGATGGTGTAAAAAATTTTTCCTTCTCAATTGTACAGTTTATCCATAAAATAAAATTAATTTTTTGAAATATTTAAATTTTTTATTCCAGATTCATAACGCAAATAGGTAAAACTCATTAAACGTGTAAGCAATTTTTAAAATTCATAAATGCATTTCAATATTTCTATAATATATAATTCTACAAAACCTTTTTTTTTTAATTGAAAATCGAAGAGAGTATTGAATTAAAATGTTTTATTTTCATTTCATTTATTTGACAGCCTGAATAATTATAATGGTCGATTTCAATTTGATCAATGTCCTTTAAGCTACAATATATCCTTAAATATTGAGAAATTCACTCTAATGAATTTATCATGTTTTGTTCGCTTACTAGTCAGTTATTATGTACATTTTTTTCATAAACGTTTGAGAACCTGTCATTTATGAATAATATTTGTATGAAAATTGAGAAATATTGTTAATAATTTGATAAAAAGTGCTTTTATTAATATATGTTATTCAAAAAAATACCTAATCTTGAAATTTTTTTCAGTGAGATAAACCTTATATGAGAGAAATATTTTCCTAGTTATTTGTAAGTCAGTTTTTATCAATAAATTTTTGGTACCATATGGGTAAAAAATATTCACGAATTTAACATCCAGACGCAAGGATTTTTAGAAGTGTACTCCATTAATACGATGAACAAAATTATTTGTTTAGATC
>JAUMHM010000083.1:6989271-7004296 GCA_032362435.1 Melikaiella ostensackeni
CGACTGATTGTTATCAGCTTCCAACTGGATCCTTCCTTTAAAAATTAGCACCGTTGATCTTATCCTTGAAAAATATACTTTTTATGAAGAATTATGAAGTTTGTGTTCCCAGTTAAAAATATCTGCACGTATCCTATGGTTGGCAAGTAAGGCATATCTGGCTATTCCCGAGTCTCATATTTCTTGAAATATTCTTTCTTAAGTATGCCAAGCCTCCTCAAAAGTAGGGAGATTCAGGATCTTGATTCTGGGGGAGGCAGGAGCAGAGGAAGAGGGAAAACTCGTTGAAATTGCATGTTATTACGAAAAAGCTGCTGGGGGCACTCGCCGAAATGAGGCGTTATTTTCTCGTGGAATTTTCTGTAAGCCCTCTGATCACTTGGAGCAGCTCCCAAGATTTTATTATAAGTTGCGCACGCTCCTGCAGGTTCAAGGCAGTTCACTTCATTTAGACGAGAAGTGCACTCTACCCGTTCCATAAAACTAATCCTACAATATGTAGACACAGAAGAATATTTTTGGATGATATTCAAACAGGCTATAAAATTATGGTCTGTTTGGCTATAAAGAAAAATCTATGGATGGTACTTGGTACTATCTAGAAGATCAAACTGATGATCATTCAAATTTTGACACTCTAATTTTAACTATCCATTTTTCTCCGTCAACATGGAAAATTTTAATCAAATTCAAGGAATTATCTCATAAGCTCTTTTGTGAAAATCGAGAGAATCTTTAGAAATTGAGAGAGCTCAATATCATAGAGATAGAGAGTCAACTTTGGGAGTGAAAAGGAAGATAAAATCTCGCTTTTGATCCCGAGCAAGAGAATCCTTTTGAACCCTTTTCGAATCAGTGGTAGAATGGATTCGCTTTTCACACCTAGTATATAAAGCAGAGTTTGCAATATAGCATCTAAAAGCCATTGCACACAGAAGAGTAATTACTTTAAGTGCAAAAAGTGAGGGTAGTCACTTGGAAATTTTTTACAATTCAATTTAATCATCAGGGATTTTTGATACCAATGTGAGTTGTCTCGTTTTTTCTCGAAAACTGAAAGAATGGCGGTGTCTAGACAGCATAATATTTGATTCCGAATTTGAGAAGAACTGAGCGAGAGTAATGTTAATTATAAAAAGCAATAACGAGGCTATAACTTTTAGCTTATATCATGAGAATATATTTCCGACTATAGCACACGTTTGAACGTGAGATAAATTGTGTACTTATGCTACTATTGCGCGACGCATCGTGCTGCGCGGAATACAGCCTCGACTCGTTAAACTAAAAGCACGTGCAGGTATTACTCGCGTGCGACTCGCCACAATATTCATTCGTTATATTATTTGCCCGCGACTAGCGGAAAATGGTTGCGAAGAGCGTTGAACGCGATCACACAGAAAAAACGCATTCAAGGTGCCTCTGGGAATTGTATTTGAGATTAATAAGTCTTAATCTAGCGTGAAAAATGTTTAATTACCTTTTTTTCTATGCCGGTTGATTGCTTCATAAGTTTCTATGAAAGAGAGTATAGTTATCCTTACACGTTAGAATAAATGATTCTAGATATTATGTCGTTTATTTCCTAGCTCTGAGTAAACTTTGCCTTGACCATAGTTGTATTTTCTCCGGAGAAACTGGAACGCGACTAACTGGACTAGATAGTAAATATTGAAGAGAAAAAAATAATGAATTAGAATCGCAGGTCATTAGCATATCAAATTGTCGTCATGCAGGATTAATATAATCGAGACTGATGGTCGTAACAGCTTTTACGTCGACACTCGTCCTCGAATATGCAAGTTTACACGCCTCCACTCATGATTATTAGACAAGATGTGGTACGTTCCTCGATAGTGTTGGATACAATTAATCTGTACGATCTAGATGATGCGAGATAATCAGGTTCTTTATAGGCACTCCCTCTTTACGAGCAAGCACATATATGCGTAACTGTGGTTGCTCTTCTTGAGCGGCTTCCGCAAATCAGAAGTCTTTTTGAATTCCATTAAGAATTACTTCAATAAAGTAGTGAACAACTTTCGCCATTTGAATCTTCAAAAAACTAGAAATTAAATTTGATGGTCTTGTATTTTCAAGTTGTATGAAGATACTCATTACTTAATACACATTCCCCTTTGATTCCTTTTAAGGATAAATTGAAAATCAGCCATTATGACTTGCGTGTCTTCATCTGATGTGCATACGCAATACTCTTAATTACTATTATTATACTGCTTATAAGAGGGAAATGAAACTTGGTATGATTAAAATTATATGCCTTGCACTTATCAGAGGCCGAAGTTATAATTTCCTTGAGAATTATCACAAATTATTAAGTTGGCATATAATTCATTGCACCTAGACATTTAGCAACGGATAAAGCTATGCTAAGCCGGAAATTGCAACAAAGTTTCTCTAAGTTTTATTGAAGTTATCTACATTTTTACGAATATTCATTGGCTGTTCCTACACTCTCGTCATCCATTATCTATGAATCAGTGTGATACTCGATACTACGAAATGCTGTTATCCCGGATGCGCGAATGTCATCGGATCCAGTGATCGACGTTGTGGATTGAGTCAGACAAAACGGCCGACACGTTCCAACAGTCTATACATCAAACTCTGAATTATTCACGAATTTATCGACGAGTCCTTATACATGGAATAAAAGTGACGAAAAAACTTTTCCAGCAGCAGAAAAGCGGTGCCATATTAGAAACGACCTGTTTTCAGCGTCAACAGGATTCAGTGCCAACTTTTTCCCCTAAGATTCTCCATGAGATATCACCTAATCGGAAGCTGGAAAATACAGCTGCAGACCGGATTTAGAGATGTAATTTAAAAAATTTGAAGAAGAGTCCTTCCACGTCGAAGAATTGAAGGTGATGAGTGCTTCAAAAACTTGATCCAGCTTCTATCCCACAGTGGATAAAGGAAAAAGCAGCCTTTGTTCCAAAATTTTCGGAACAGAGAAAATGCGAGTTATCCTAAGTGCCAAACTGCTGTTCAGCTGCCAACCGGCAGTCATTTTGACTCAAAGAGATTTTCGCTAGAAGAGCGATCCGACGCGGTAGATAAAATTGCCGAGTAGACAGAAATATCGTCGAGATAACGCCTCGAGAGTTATGTCAGCTCGTTTCAAGCGCAGTTTCTGGAGGAGGACGTGAAGAGTAAAAGAAGGGACGAACGCAAAGGATGCCGACAAAAAACTTTCGTGAATTCACGTAAAAACGAGCGAGTCCGAAAATGGAGGAGATGATAAATATCGCTGCTTGGAAAGTTTTTGCAGCGCCGAGGCGCGAACTCCTTCTCTCGATTCATTTTTTTCAGTTCATTTCTCGCCTTTCGTTTCTTCGTTTCATTAAAGAAGAAGAGCATGAGCAGACAGCATATTCTTCATGCCAAGTATAAAAAATTAAATTGCAATAAAAATGAGTCGTTTTAGTATAACAGTTCAAGGGATGTCGTAAATTCAAAGGGTTGAGGGTATGGGAATGAGTGAGGGAGCAAAACGTTTTCTTATCAGCGTATGTCGTGAAGGTGGTGGAGTTTGTCTGCAAGAACTACTCGATATATCGATTCTGTGCTCGGTCAACTTCGCACCATATAGCACATAGAGTTGGAGAATGTAATGGCTTTGTGAACATGTCTGTAAGCATAATGCTACTGGGACTACTTATGCTGTTAACATAGGTTGTCCCAGAAGTGGTGCTAACGTACCCAAACGAGTTCGCTACGAGGAACACAAATCGATTTCTTCATAAAGGAGGAAAGAGCGAGTGTGATTTTTAAGTCTAGGGTATAAAAACACTGCGAGTTTTAGTCTAGGGAATACCGAAGAGTAAAGGAAAATACTTAGCGTCAATATGGCATTAGCAATGCCAAATAGAAGTCGTAATAATAATAATTTTGTATATACTATTTTCTTTCTTTACTAAAATATATATTTTATATGTTTAGTGTCTAACACATCTGCAATAAAAATACTTAAAGACTATAATTTTGTGTAAACATGCACTTTTTTAAAATTCAGGATATGTTCAACTCTCAGGTAGAAACCTATATTTCATTGTTTCATCAGAAGCTATATAATTCAAATAAATCTCAGATTTCTTATCTCCTAAAGGAAATCCATTGAAATTACAAAATAAGTGACTATCGTGACATAATTATGCGAGCTTGCATAATGTGTGAGCCTTTACATTGCAAATATTCTATTTACTTCCAACAATTTTTAACACTTTCTTCTTTGTATTTCGCAGGTAGAATGTCATCGAGTGGTGTAGGAAGTGGACCAGTAAGTCAAGTCTGTCGTCCTCACTTCCATAGTTCTGTCCTCCACCCCTGGTTGTCCAGTACAGGTGCGGATGCCTCAAAACCCTGGGGGTTTCGAGCCACCACTGCTTCATCAGCTCCCAACGGTGAAGACAAACCCCAAAGTCCACTGGGTTCTTCCTTACCTCCTAGCGCCGCAAGTCTCTCGAGTCATGGAGGTGCCGGTGGTCATCACCTCTTTTCCTTCCCACCGACGCCGCCCAAAGACGCGACGCCGGATAGCATAACAGCTAGCACAACGTCAAGTACGACGAATGGTGCCAGCAATAATAACAATAACTCAACCAGCAACAGTAATAACAACTCCTTGAGCCTCGGTGGTGGTGGTAGCAGCGAGTACCAAGCAGCAGTTGCACATGCTGCAGTTATGGGAGCCTTCATGCATCATCAAGATGCTCTTGGTGCAACTTCCGGTGGTTCCTGTGATGTGAAACCTTCGGTGATGCTGGGGCATCACCATGGTGCACCATCGCCTCCTCATCAGCACAGTGGTTCTAACGGAGGTAGCGGTCAGGTGAAACAACGCGAAGGTAATAACCCATCGGCCGGAAGCAATGGGCCATCTAGCGTCGGAAACCAGGCGTCAGCCAGTCAACAACATCAGCAGGACTATCAGAGCAACCAGCAGGCACCAAACTCGCTTTGCCGAGACTCATACGTCGCTTCCCATCATGCTACTTCCGGCTCCCAGTATGATCCCACCACAGCCTACAACATGTACCAACATCTCCAGTATCCAAACCTTCATTCCCATAATCCTCACAATGGGCCCTCCTCGATATTCTCTACAAACCACCACGGTTCCGGCGTTCCCGGGATCAGTCCTGACTCTAAACTCTTAGGGTCCCACGGGAACACCCCCAACTCGCCCGGTTCCCAACAACAGCAGCAGCAAAAGCCGAGGAACAAGTCCAGAACGTCCGCCGGTAAGCGGCACCGATTTTTATTTTATTTTATTTACTTTTCGTTTCTTTCTGTTTCACCTTATGGGTCTTAGGGTTTTGGTTCACCTTATGGTTTTGGTTAAGTTTCTTTTCTTTTATTAACTTGTGTTCACATATTGGGTTTTGTATGCACTAACGCTGTGCGGTGTGTTGTTTTTGTTCAGTGGTTGTGTCTACATCAGGCCTCGGATATTGTTTGGTCTTGTGTATCGATTTGCTTCAATTAATAGGTACTAAATTTTAAATAACCTAAGTTCAAAGTTCACAAAGCCCGAGGCCTCTAATCATGAAAATGCAAAAAATTCACCATCGCACCGCCTAGTATATCACTGCCCTCGTTTCATTAATTTCTCAATTAATTTTCCTAATTTGGTTCCTTACAAATAATTTTTTAAATTTTGGTGATCCTTAATGGTGAGCTTTCGGTGGCGGTCGTCCAACGCTTACAGTACCAACGACACGTAAAACCTTCACGATTGAAAACCTGGTTTTCGTTCTTAATTTCCATTAGCGATTTTGCGCTCGTTCAGCTGTGAGCGGAAGGAGGAGGACACCACGATTTTGTATTTTGCCTCACTGAATTTTTTGAGTGGTACCCACGAAACGAGCGCACTTTGGAAAGTGATACGACACGAGCACGTTTTATCGATGTGGTGTGGCTACTGTTTGTTTATTTTTCACAGCTATAACCTCCCCCAAAGATCTAGCAGTCTTCGGCGGCCCTCATTTATCCAGAATAATTTTCTGCAACAACATACGTTTATTTCCTCCATAGGAAAATCATTTTCCCTACACTAGAGAGGCCCTCAATTGCAAATATTTTCGCTAATTAATCCTTCGTGCTTGGAAAATACCGGATGCCTCGGTTGCCGTAGTCGCTAGCCGCGGCAAAAATTCGAATTCTAATAACAATGGCGCATCGTTGCGCCGTGGAGGCCGTTAATTAAATTTCCTTATGACACGCGTCTTAGGCCTCGTGCAGTTTGAAAAAGCAGACAGGAAAAACTCGTTATGAAGTGCATATTATGTATATCAAAATGGGGAACGCGCGAACTGCATAAACGTCTGCTTGATATCAGCGCTGGCTGCTTATTTCACATTTAATATTCCTCTCTTATAAGGCATTGTACGCAAATTACCCTCAAGTAGAATAATAAGAGCAACAGGGCCATTAAACAATGAATATTGTTCACTGAAATTTGTTGCACCCGAGATTTCATACACAACCTCTTGCAAAATAACATTCACCATTTGTGCCACTCGATTATCCATCACGGAGAAAATATCTTTAACCCCAATGTAGCTTCAACATTTCAAGATTTATTGCAATCCATTCTCGAATAGGGTCTTATTCGGAATATAGAGGATTATTTATAGAAGACTGCCAAGAAAAATATTTTCGCGTTATCACCCTCAAATCTCAGTAAAGCCCAAATCGAATTACGTGACTTGATCTGAGGGGTCCTTTCGTAATTACTTTCAGACTGAACTGCAATTAGAAACACATTAAGTGAGTTCAAATCGCCCCGATGAGATTGAGTTTAGATCAAATCAAAGTTTGCCAATTGACCCAGTCGCGATACCATTTTTGTCCCAAACGACTTTTAGTTTTAGCTACTTGTATCTATAGCAATCCGCGATCAATCTTTTAGTGCAAGCACCAAGATTGGAGTTTGGATCTGAGATAAGTTCAAGTGTAATTTAATGACATCCCGAATTGGTCCTGTTGGGAGTTATTAGATGTGACTTATGACTTATCATAATCTAATTCTGATTACAAGTCTAGCAGTATTATTAATCTAATTATCAACCTGACTATAATTATATAACTAATAACTTCTGATCTATATCATCTGATTGCATCTAATTACACTCGACCTCTTGGCTTTTCGATCGTGACAATTACAAGCTGCAAAACTTCTCCCAGGATGCAGTAACCAGGCAAGATTTAGAGTATCACAGTTTCAATTGAAAAAGTTAGGCTTTGTTTTTTACAATTGGGTATCGAGACTAGTCAAATTATCATTCATATTAACACACTTGATTTTAATGATACAACTAATTTAATCGAATTGTGGATACCCTTTTGCAAAAATTGATCCAAACTTTGTCCCTCATCACACATAGGATGAATAATTCTATTCCTAATCCGCTTCCCCTTCTTTCCCTCTTTTTATTCGGCCATGGGGCAGTCATTTCTAACCATCTAAAATTCTAAAACCTTTAGCGAAAATCTTCGAACGCCCACGGTCTGCTTTTGCTCTGGTAACCGCTTGTTGGTGTGTCCGCAGTGCATGATAGTTCACTAATGTTGCCTACCAATAATCGAAGATTCCAATGATCTCCAAATTAAATAAGAAAAATAGACAAAATTAGGAAATCAGAGATCCTTGGCAATCTTCGAAGCTTAAGTGTTCTACCTCCAACTAAAATTTGAGATTGATGAAACACATGATTAATCCGTACTGATTGGTTTCTGGTTATTAATATTGATAATAAAGGATGGTAAAGCTCAACTTCGATTCGGAGGTTTAATGTTTTTCAATTTATTTAAATTATCATACTGATGGTTGACCTTTCGGGGTCCTAATTATCACAGAGGGTCGTGAGTGCGTTAACTGTGGTGCAACATCGACACCCTTGTGGCGGAGGGACGGAACCGGCCACTACCTCTGCAATGCCTGCGGTCTCTACTACAAGATGAACGGGCAAAATCGACCACTCATCAAACCCAAAAGACGACTGGTAAGTACCTAAGCTGTGCTTCCTAAATTCGATAAATCATCCTACTGATTACTTCCATAAAGTAGTTGATGACCGTAACTAGTTAGCTTCTTACGGGTCGCATTCAGGCCCCAACTACAAATATTACTTTCCTCATGATTGAGCCTCTTACACAAGTTCGAAAGTAATTAATCTCTATTACATTTCTCCAAATCAACTCATATCATCTGGTCGATGAATTTGGGCCATGGCAATTTTGTATTTAGGTCATCGACATCTATGTAAGACACTGCCTTCGATCGATCAAAATTTTTTAAATTTTGATCACAAGTTTATGCAATCAGTGGTGGGAAAATTGTTAGTAAGAGTCGGTCGTGGAGGATCGCGCGAATCTGATTTATTTTTGAGCGATTGTTGGAATAGCTTTGCAGGAAACATCGCGTGGAAACAAGATACCGACTCGTCTGCACTTTTTTCTTTATCTTTGCATTCTACCTTGACTAGAGAAATCGCCCACGAGAAATTGTCTAGCGATTGAATGATCACGTAACGGCCTAATCGACTTCCTACATTCTCATTTCAATTTTCAAATTCTCATTCCTAATCTCATAAACAGATGTTTCAAATACCTCCCGAATTTCGAGTCACTGAAATTTCTTGTATTTGTTTTAGAAGTCCTAACATAAAATGCGACTCAGGATCGCGTGCCTCGGTTTAAGAATATTTCCTAAGCTTTTTGTGCAAAGTCCGCCACCCCTCGAACTTTTTGCACACAAAACTCTTTTCTGTCTTGCAGTTCGAAGTCACGCTCTCGAGAAACACGAAACACCTCGATTTTTTAATGTCGACTGTTTTTCCTGTAACTTTCGATAGACCTGCATGTAAGTTAACGCTAATGGAAAAAAATTTGGAATAGAAATTGCACGACTGAAATGCGAAGCCCCTGGACATAACATATGAAGCAGAACTGATGATAAAATATGTATCGCTTTTAAAGTGGTGTGCGGCATTTACGTATATTAAAGGCAGGGTTGACGGCGTGCGCGATGCTCGGGTGAACCATAATTTTCGTGGCACCCACCCCTCCGGGTATGTCATTGTCCAGGTTATTTACGAACCTGTTCTTTTTGTCCTCTTTACCGGGAACGAGATTAAAAATGTATGCAGACATTCAGATGTATCGCATCCTCGATTACCGGCTCTTAAAATATCGACGATTCGTGTGGCTTTGATCGATGCCTCAACACACGTGACCGAATAATTGCAGGAAATTACCGCCGGTAATGCACTTGGCAATAATTTTTTTATTCCTCACACTACATATTTTATTGATCGATTCTTATTAGACGCTAATTGACAAAAGTGTCCCGATTCAGAACGAAATTCTGCCCTAGATTGTATGGTATATCTATCTTTAAATGTGTATGTCAATCCTAAAGTGAATTATTTTTGGTTTATTGTTTCCAAATCTAAATGTTTTAATTCAAAGATGAAATAGTCCAGCTCCTCTTGAGCTTTCAATATTTTCGAAGTATGTACCTTTCAACGTTTAAAGTTAATATCGATATTAAGAACTATGCAATAGAATAATTCGATGGGTGTAAATAAGACTATGACGTCATCCGGTACTGATATTAAAAAGACCTAGATTTTTAATATCAGAACCAAATGATGGCATAGTCTTATTTGCACCCATAGAATTGTTGTGAAACAATTAATAATCATTATTTTTACATGTATGACACAAAACGACCTTACTTATAAGCTTCGTCAACAGACCGTCACATAGTGGGGCAAAAAAGTATCTGTAGAAAAATCAATTTTCAGCCCAAGTTGCAAGTTTTTGGTCCTTATCCAGTTGTCATTCTTATGTCTTCAAATATGTTAGGTGATACCATCTTATATTTCTAGTATTCAGTTCCTAACATCCAATTTTATCGCTGAGCTTTTATTGAGTCCTTTAATTCTAAATACAATCGACTAAATTCTTTCGAAGAAAGAGTGTCCCAGAGTGGGTTGAGTTTAAAAATCGTTAAAATTCGGACAGCACTCTCGGCGGGTATGAGGCAATATATCACGCACTTTGAGCGTTGAGTACGCGCAACAAAGTCTAAGAGCATATGCCTTTAGCACAATATGTTGCACTTTTACGCGCAGAGGTTCGCGATGAGAGTCGAAGGTTTCGTTCACAGATGTGTCGCCTACTAAAAAAAGAAAAAACAGAGCGAGAGGGAAGGAGAGAGAAGAACGCCGATAAGATCAGGGAAACAAAGCGACCACCAGGTATACATGTGTGCTGCGTTATAGACTACTGGTATAATAATGTTGGGCACATAGTGTGTTACGTGGAAGGGCGTGCGCCTGCGTGTACATGAATCACGTACACCTCCCGCCTCTAAAGTTTGTCCACACATATACACACAAATTTAATTCGATGGGGCAAATAGCAAGGGTTGAAACCCATCGCCATCTTTGATTCTCGCGGAAGATAGCTGGCACAGCTGGGAAATTTTCGAAAGTTTTTCTCCCCCTTGCGTACTTCCCAGTATTTCTCTCTCTGTTTGTTTTTTCATGCTTGACGGGGTGGCACCTTTCGAATAGGGGCTCATTCATTCAGTCCTGCAAATGGCGGATTGGAGAACACTTTTGGTGAACTGATTTTGATGTTCGAGAAATGATTTGGAATATTAATAACGCGACCGTGACATAACTCGAAAGGGCAAAAGGGAAAGAGAACCGAAATATGCACACCGCGCTGTCTGCGAGTCGTTGCAGCAACGGCGGCAACCATTTCGCGAACCGCGTTGAAATTTATAACACACGTACCCGTGGAACGTGGTCTGAAATATTCAAATACACGAAGAAAGTGCTGACCGCGTCGTGCATCACCCACCTGAGGGAAAATAAGCGGGATAAATAAAAAATGCCGGGACACGGATCTCCGAGGAGGGGAAAGTGCCCGAATTCCAACACCTGAGGCTTGACCCACATAGCAATCCAAATTTTAGAACAAATGGCGTAAGAATTGTCGACTAGGGTCATAGTAATCAATGATGTATAGTTTTGCAGATTACTAGTAAAAATCAGTATATTATATGTGACTGAGAAATCCCTCTCAATGATCCCTCTCATCCCTTGATGATTTCATCATTGATGGCAATCTAAAAGCATCGACAAAAGCTCTTTTTTTGCTTCTGCAGTGTTCTTGCTTCGTATATGACAACCTAGATATTGAAGGATTAAATGGTACCGATTAATATACAGATATTCTTGCATATCTTGCTGAGATCTTAAACGTAAATGAAAATATATATTTGGTTTTACTATCTCAGATGCTAAATTGAAACATCCACATATTTAACTGGCTGTTAGAGAGCATGCGCAGTTCTCGGCTAGCCGGAAAATGCTGTTGACATCCATCGGGCACTTGGTGAAGCTTATAGTCAATGTTGTTAAGTCTTTTATATATGTTAACCATCCAGAATAAACAATAAGCAACATATAAGCAATAAACATCTAGATTTAATGAACAAACATCCATTTTTTTCATGTGACATGTGAGACTGGTGAAAGTGGGAAATGTGAAGGGATTAAGTAATTTCCTGCCTGGGATTTTTCATCGTAGCAAGGGAGACAAAGTATAAACTTCCCGGTGATAATTGGTCCCCGATCAGATGGTATCTTTTCTTTCTCTTTCTGGCATCTCCCTCTCTGTATAGATAGCCGTGAGGTTCTTGGGGTTATCTTAGGCATCTTCGCTCTGAAAATGAATACTTGCCATACACCTCGGCCCCGAAGGAGGAGCATTGTCTGGCCTTCCCCCGGTTGCATTGTCCGAGGCGTTAAAGGCTTCATATACATGCCAAGCGACCGCTTTATAGATCGTGTACTGCTGCACCTCCGCCTCGCTGTAAGCTTGCCAGGGAGCTCGTGTGTCCCCGAACAAAATGTATACGCGTACGCGAAAGGATAAATCATAGCCGCGCGTTCATGCCCTATTGATAGAACAACACCTTTAGTTTCTTAGGTTTGGTGGTAAGCAACAGCTTAAAAAAAATTGATGAAACTTTTTTAGACATAATGCGTAGGTGATCTAGTTTATTAACCTTCGTAGCTTTGCAAATATTTTAAAAAGAAAAGTGAAAGCTAATCTGATTTTGAACTGACGAGAGTTTAGCTTAGCAAGAAAGGCATCATTGGTTAAATATGAATCGTAAAGTTGCTATCGGCGTAATCGATAGTCGATCGATGGGCGCATTGAATTCGTCACCCTGGCGATAAAGCATTGCCTTGAGAGGCTGCCAGAGTTCTATGAGCAATATTCACAACAAGCTGAAAGGCAGAACGACGACTGAATTATGTACCAGATGCAAATTCCGGCGTATTGTCCGGTGCCGCTTGGCGTGCTCCATCCATTTTTCAGCTTCCTTGAAAATTCTCCTCATGAAATCGAAATTTGCATCGTTCATACTTTACATACGACGTCGGCCCACGTGAGCATCACCATGTCCCCAATGTGTCTTATGTGTCCAAAATATTTTGTTATGAAAAACATCCGCTCATAAGGATCCTGGAAAAGCAGATTCAATGTCTTGAAGGATTGTTAATTTTCAGATTGGTAGTTAATTCTCGGATTGTTCGTAAGGTCAGTAACGATCATCGATCACAGGGGAATTGGTACTCGTAATTCTTGGATCGTTTCTCTCGCTCTTTTCAACTTTGTTCTTCTTTTTTTCGATCTTCTACTCTCGATTGAACCAAGAGCAGAAGTGGTGCGAACCAATTAGATGGGCGTACGAGCAGCCGAAATAAATCCTGCAGGAGCGAAGTGAGAAGGCATGGAACGAATCGGGTAACCTATTAACTTGTAAATTGCTTCCGACTGTAGGCGAAGCGAACTAGAACGCATAAATTTGCGATATAAAGCCCCCTTCTCTCCACTCGCCTAAACTCTAAAGCTTCTGTCTCTGCTCGACACGAGTAAAATCTTCAATCGTAAGTGAAAAAAATTGAAGATTGGGGGACACATTGCGGCTGATGAATGAAGTAAGTAAATGAGCAAGGTTCCTGAAATGGAGGGTTGGAACAATGTGGATGATGCCGAAAGAAGGGTCTCTTAATTAAATTCCATTTTTTCCTGGCGGTAAAAATGGATCGGCACTTTCTAAAAAGTGTCGACGTCGAAGACGATATTGATCGCGTGGCATTCCTGGACGTCGCGGCGGAACAATCGTTTGGTAGCTGACAGTCCAATACTTTCCGAACCGTTAGGACTGGATAGGTACTCCTTGAGATTTGGTATGCCGTCGCATCGATCGAGACCCTCGTCGAACAACCCGATCGATCATTCGCCGTGCAGGGCCGTACAAAGAAACAATTGTTGTCCCTTGGATATTGGCCAGGGTAGAGATTGTGAGCAGAGGCGTATCTGCCCTGACCACGTGAACCATATCGATGCGAACACTGTGAATAACCTGTGCTGTACACTATAACGCGATAAAGGCGCTGGATATGCTGCCAGTGGCTTGAACAGGTTTACTACATGACCTCCAGTTTTCTACTGCTACATATATACACGCTATACATATTATAGATAGAGCCTGTTACCAGCAGCAATCATTGTTCCTCTATCCATAATCGAAATAGGTTTTTGATTGCTGTTTGCTTCTCATTTCGAATATTAGATTTTTAATTCTCGGTTCCAATAGAGAGCGTGGCTCGGCTGGTGTTTTGCTTGGTTTATGTTAGACTAGACCTTATTAAATTATGAAAGAATTGGGTAGGTTTTAATTGAATGTGAATCGAGGCGATGAGAGGCTTTGAGATGTCGAAATTTCAGCTAAAAGGCGAATCGCTTTATCCATTTGCCGCGCCTTCTTATATGCGATCGATCTCCTTTCGACGTAAAAAGACGGTACGATTGTGAAACTACCATTTGGCCTTTTGTTTCTCCCGCTTGCTTTCAATGAAAACAATGGTACACGCGTGCACCCAGAAAAGAACAACGCTCTTGAAACAGCCTCGATGGAATAATTGTCTTCAGATTTGTTCGCGCTTCATATTATCTTGACGAGGTACAAAACGACACGTGTTCGAACGTTTCAAGCCAATTAGATATTTTGCCTCTAAATTAATTGTGAAATCTGACTAGTTGGTGGTTTGTTATCTCGAGGGGTAGTGAATTTTTATTTGGTCAAAGTGTAAAATAGAGTTGGGGTCCTAATCCTTTCCCCGGCGAACGACCCTCGACAATATTTTCTCGTTGGAAGGCATTGGCTTTCTCTACATATACTTCCCCTTTTTCCGCTTTCTTTTCAACCCTCTTTCACACTCATCAGGGGTTGGTGGACGCATAGGGGTTGGTTTCGAAACGCTTCGGGGCAGCTGCGCTCTATCATTGGTCGCGATCTTTCGGGAAACAACCCCTCGCCAATCAAGGACCAATCCTATCCATCTCTCCGGAAATGGTAGGTTTGCCACCTCATGTCGCGATCACTGGATTCGTATCCGCTTTTCAGAGAATACAATTTATTTTAAATTTTCTAAATAAAAATTGAGAGTACCGTGAAACAGCACAACGCCGCTCATTTTTTTAGTTTTTCTTAATAAATTCATGGAAGGAATTAAAATTAAATACTTGTATTTGCTTAGCAAACTATTTATTAATGATTGTAGTATGTGCGACTTTACCTCTCAATGTGGGGTAAAGTCGCTTACTCACTATAGAAATTCAAAATGTTCTATTTATTAAAATTAAATGGTCAAATTAAATAACTTATCAGTTTCTGTAACTATTTAAGAAGATATAATGTTAAGGTAACATCTGAAAACAGTAAAATATGCTTGTTATGGAATTTCTCTCTCAAAGCTTCTATTAGAATCAATTTTTGATTCCAAGAGAGCTGCAACAAAAAAGAACCCCTCTTGCTTAAAAGGAACCCAATATGATGAATTAGTTTTAAAGGAGACTTCAGTTTGACCTCCCAAGGACAAATATATTTATATTTGTGCAAGTG
>JAUMHM010000083.1:7033537-7052390 GCA_032362435.1 Melikaiella ostensackeni
CCAAACACTGCGCTGAAACGTCTTTTCGGTTGCCCTTTTGATCGAGAATCAGCAATCGCGGCTCCCATCTTGCACATACCTTCTTAACCTCCAGTTTTTCGTGTAAGATGTTATAGACTCGTTCACTGGAGATGCCTACAGCCTTGAAAATCTCACGCACCTTGATTCGGCGATCTTACGCAACCATATGATGAATTTTTTGAACCATATGCGATGTGGTGACGTCATTTGAGCGTCTGGAGCGCGCTTCATCTTTCGTTGTGGTTTGGCCACGTTTAAATTCGCTTATCCAAAAATAAACGGTTTTCAGCGAAGAAGCAGAGTCTCCGTAAGCTTCGTCTAACTCGGTTTTGATCTGCGCGGCCGTCCAATTTTTTAATTAAAAAAGTTTTAGTACTGCACGGAACCGACTGTGCTTCGGTTTCGTCTGAAGCTTGGTGAAGATTAGTTTGAAGAGTACCATTTTTCGGCCATATACTACAAAGTTCATTTTGGCGCCATCTAGCGGGAAATTAATCTTACTTATTAAACGACCTTCGTATATGGATAACAAAATATTTGATTGTCTTAATCGAATCTTTTAGTTGTTTTAACCAAATCTCTTGTTATATGGAGTATTTGGTTGATTTAACAAAAGCATTTGGCTACGCCAATCAAATATTTTATGGAATCAACCAAAATTTGTTTGAATCTACCAAATTTTCATGTATATCAAGTATATTGTATAACTAGGGGGAGATCTTTCCATTTCCATGACCATTTCTACATGACTGTCACCAACGCGATGTTCACACACTAAGTTGATTATGAGCCATATTCTTTCGCTGAAGTCATTTTTCTACTTTGTAGGGAGTAGAAATTACTTTATAATCACACCGCTCGAGAAGCGAGTTTGTGGGCCTACTCCACAGGCATGAAAAGGGGCTGAAATCATGGGGGTGTTATAACATTTTTTTTCTGAGTGCGTGCTTATGCCTTCTTTCAAGTTTCAAGTGTAACAGTGTAATAGCTTCGAGAATACATATAGTGAATCTCGAATAGACAGCTCGTCTCATTGACATTAAGCCGACATATTACACTCTGAGCTGGACTTTCGTCTGAACTCTTCCACCGAGTAATTCTCTTATATGCTGCAGATTCAAACGGAATTATTAGTTACGGTGAGTCATGCAACAGGAAAAAAAGCTCTATCAATTTTAAATATGAGAAATGAGCCTTTTACGACTTAGGTCTTTCGAAAAGTATCTCCAAATCCCAGATTTATTAATATTAAAATCCGTTCTAAAAAATATTGTAGAGATTCGCAAAAGGAATTTGCTTTTATGAATCGCTAATCTTATTTCTCACGGTCGTCAAAATTATTTTCTTACCAAGATATCAAAATGATCCTCACCCGTCACAGTTGGGTCCTTCTAGTTTTACACGACGTCAATTTTCATTTTGCCTTCTGCTTGATTGCCCTGACATTTTAACCAGAAGTGCCTTGATCTCTACCACAAAAGAAACAATTTTTTACATCTTTATAAAAGTAATTCGTTTTTTATTTGAGATTCTCGTTTTAGTCATTCTGATAAGTTCTAACAGAAGATTTCGTTTTACCATCCGCAAACCGGATGAAACGGCAAATGAAAGGTACTGTGCTCGACTCCCAACGGAGTTGAAAGGCTTTTTTTTTTCACAGAAATTTTAATTTGAAAATCAAATTTTTATGCTTAAATAAAAGATACTGGAAATCGTAGATTGGTATCAGAGTGAGTTTAACCTCTGGGGCTTTGGGGTCGAAGCATTTTAGGCTTGGGACCGTTTTTAGGAAGACGAAGACGAAGCACACCCAGAGGATGATTCTTTGGGATATCTTAGGGGAACAGAGGCACCCTGTCCACGCCGATATGATCTCAATCGTGGGCTGGGGTAACCGGTAAATATAGCGCTACCGGGAACCGTATATATCCATGCTCCGATTGGCCGATAAGCCGCATAATTTTAGGACTTTCTGCACTTCAGGGATCTCGCTCTGAAATCTTGTCGTGAGTCTTGCCTCTTTCGTCCACCAAAAAGTTCATACGATATCAAACATAAATGCATGCGCCAACCGTTCAGCTCAAATTACCAAAATTATCGGTTCCGGAGAAGAATTATCCTTCTGGTTAAATATTACCCATTATTTATATAAAATGATCCATTGAAGAGTGGTTTCATCTACTCTTTTGTGTGCTGAATTTTAATTTCTAAATTAAAATTTTCCACCACGTAGGTTTCTTTAGGAAAGTGTGGTTGAAATATCTAAAAAAGTGTTTTTTGATATTTTTGAAAATTCATAGCACAACCTGAAGTGCTAGCGTTGTCTGAAAGGGCTTAAAATGAAGCTTGAATTTAAAACGTGAAAACTAATACTTTAAGGTACCATTGGCGAAATTTTTATAAAAACTTTCTTTGTTAGTGACAAATAGCTGAATATGGCAAAATATTCTATTTGTACTCTATTCTGATACCAGATTCTAATTGAACGCGCAGAAACCAAGGCCTGCGTAATTCAAGAGTTTAGTTTGAGTCATAGCTAAAAAATTGATGAAGGTTGAGAGGGGGTCCAATTCCGAAACGAAGTTGTAAAAACGCATTACGTAGAAGAGACATTAAAGGCGCCCTTCGATTAGTATTCATCTCTCGGAGATATTCAACTCGCGCTTACTGTAGAACGTCATCGAATTCTCAGATGCGAGTCTTCGAATTCCAAAAAATTCATGGAATGAATGCTTGCTGTAGATTTCAACAAATTTGGAAAAATGTTCTGAAATAATCAAAATTCACCCTAGAAAGCGAAAAATTAATTTTTTATAACACCCCCATTATTTCAGCCCATTTTTATGCCTGTTGAGGTTATTGGAACTGCTGCTAAAGCTAAACTCGCATTTCGTATATCAACTGCCGGTCGGCGGTGTTGCTTGGATTACTAGTTTTGTGCATTTTGTGGCCCTTTTACTTCAACTCAAAAAGCAAGATTGTGGAGCCGACCCACATTCATGAAAAGTGCCCAAATCATAAGGAGTGTTGAAAAAGTGTCGTGTATGAACCCCCTCCCCCTTCCTCTAGTTATAAATATACTATTGTGGGCTATCAGCTGTTCTTAGCGAGAGCGGCCATTGTTGCAGTCACGTGGTCTCTGGAAGGGTCTAGTGGTTATTTTCTATAAATCGATGTAAATTTAAATGATGCCAGATTGGTAACAAAATAAGATTCAGGAATCTTTTTATTTCACTTTTTGATTCAATTATAAAAATTGGACAAGAGGAGGATCTGATAGGAGAATTCGAGTGAACGTGGGTATGTAAAATGCCATTTCTGCGATTCGATCTTTCATTCACTGACCCCTGCAGACCACGTAAACGTATTTCGTATGCAAGAGACGTGCGGTTGCATTGTGTGTGACCACATCAATCCGCATTCGAAACTCTTGGCATCTCTTTTTCTCTAATTCTTAGAGGGCTCTCGCACTCCCTCCTCTCTTTTGTTTGCACCTCGCACATTCGGACACCCGCAGACTTAAGCGATGGTTCCTATTAAAGCCGCCTTATTGTATTCAAATCGGTCCCAGCAGCGTCCATCTCGCGGAAACCGAAGCTTCCCTCATTAGAGTCTCTATTATTGCTCTCATTGTCCACAGAATTCTTCTCGAATTTCAATTTTTAACCGATTTACATTTCTGCATCAGTTCAAATATGGGAAATTAGAATCTGGAAATCTATCTGGAAATCAGGAGGTCAATGTTTATTAAAGTAGTAAACGAGGTAGTTAAAATACTTTTTGTTTAAAAAGAATCTTGTAATGCGACTCTCTATGAGTAAGTTTAGGAGGGAGAGAGGCGAAATTGTACTTGCTAAAAAATTTTTTTATTAACCTTTCCTGAAACGCAGACCCTTTCAAGACCCTTTTGTTTCAGGAGACCGCCCGCCACTAATTTGACAAATTCGGCCAATTGCATAATTCTGAAAAGAGTCGTTGACCGTCTGGACTCGAATGGGGATCGAGAGACGAAGAATAAACGAGGGCTTCCAGACAAACATAAATTCAAGTCAAGTAGTCCAGAAATTTCAATAAGGCTTCAAATTGTTTCTTCTTTTTTTCCATTACATCCGGAGGCAGTAATCACAGTAAATCTTGAGATATCAAAAGTCTTGTAGCTCAATTTAATCTTCTATTTCATATCAAAATGATCTGATCTAGTGGATCAAAAAATCTACTAGCCCAATTTCACGATCCTAGCAACCGACAGTCGCGTTTTTTTTGCAAACAGAGGGAAAGAAGAAATTTATTTGGGAATATAAGGTGATATAAGGTGCTATAAGGTGCTATAAGGTGAACATTAACGTATGATACATGTATTAAATGGTAACATATGCATACATATGATACCATTTATATTAATACATATGATACATGTGTGAAATGGTTCTTGCTGCAACGGTTTTCAATTGATTTGAAAATCTGTATCAATATAAAGAAACAAACAACTGTTACATTTTTGGATTATTTTGCTGTAGATCAAATTGATACCTTTAGATTTAGTGTGATCATATGTATCATAAGGTGCTATAAGGTTATCACTGACATTTGATACATGTATCAAATGGTATCATATGTATTCTAAGGTGCTATATGATGAACACTGACATTTGAGCACCTTATAGTACCTTATGTTTCGACATAAATTTCTTGTATAAAAGTGAATATTGTGGCAGAACAATTGAACATTGACATTTAATACATGTATCAAACGTCAATTTTCACTTGTCAATTATAATTTCGATACCAAATCTAAATCATTTTAATGAACTAAGTATCATTGTGCTGCAAATCACTTTGATCCAGCTTTAAGTTGAAACCCCAGGATTTTCTGCGATGGGATCTACGAGTAGTTACTAGCTCGTAAATTCCTCTAAGAATTTTCCTACGAATTGGAATAGTGGTAGGAGATTAATTTTAATTTACGATCGAGATGAGGACGAAAAAGGAAGAGTTTGTGGAAGAGTATGAGGAAAAAAGGGAGAAGGAGGTATCCTCCTGAGAAGACTACTCCTCATAATACCAAGAATCTTTTCTCGCGAGTTGGCAGTTGCGTCACGTCGCGGCGACTACAAAGTCCCGCCAGCTCCCCGTTTGCAACACAATACTTGCATACCTACTTATTTCGTACTTAAGTATTGTATGAGGCACTCACTTGCTCGCGCGAGTCAAAAACTCTCCTTCTCACCGACTTGAACAAACAAAAGATAAATGAACGAGCATAGGCCACACACGCCCCTCTACTTCATACTCTTTCATTTTTTATTGATTAGGTGATCAGAATCAAAGCTTCTAATTACTACTTTATTAGGTAGCATAGATTGATCGAAAATCAGTGGTTGGGAATCACCCTGATTCTTCCAAGATCCGGGGAATGGGACACAGAAGAAAAATAATCCAAGGACAAGTGGTGCAGGAATTATTGCTGGAACAATGCGCTGACGCAACTTCGTGTAACTTGCTGAGCAATAACGCCAAAGACGTTACTTACTCGGATGGTAGACGCGGTTCAACTCGTGTCGAGGGAGCGTATATGCATTCGCGGTCGTCCATAAATCGTTCGCATAATCGATGGCACGTTGTTTCACTCTCATCTCGACATAGTCGAGAGAATCGTGCTTGATGGAATATGAGCTCAGATCGAAGTGATTGTTTTTTACCGGATGTTCGTACATCGATTAACATTTTTAATTGGGACGTGCAATCCACTTTTTAATCAGGGTCAATGGTACTGCAAACGGGACGCAGCACAAAGCACAAATGAACTTTCTTGACAATAGAAACAATCAAGGATCTACAATCGAATACTGGAATCTAAGATTTATTTTATTGTTGGAAACATGTTTGAACTATGGAGGGAGGTGTCACATGTTGGATCTAGTTTTTCAAATGGAAACCGTAGATAGTGGGTAAAAGTAATGGCTATTCATCCTATTCCCGTGATTAATATATGTTTCTTTAGTTCATTAACGCGCGAGAGAACAGTACGCTAATTGCAATCGTTTCAGCACGTTTCAGCAAAGCGGATAAGAGCATAGACTCCTGCGAGTGTGTATAACCAGACAACGCAATTAAGAAATCCCTCAGATTCTCGGTAGTCTGTGCAGTCGCAGTTGCGAGCGTGCAATTATAATTAACGAATCGACAGCCCTCGCTCAATTCGAGAACTGCATCATACTCAAGACGTCATGCATGCTATGATATTCCACAATCCACACTCGACTCACAGTCTTCAAATCCTTCATGCAAATCTAAAGAATTCTGCAATTAAAATTTAAATTAAAATTGAAATTCAAGACACAAAATTGTTTGTTGTCTGTTATTGCAGTGTTAATTAGAAAAGCTTTTTTCATCAGAAATTCAAAACTAGGTCACGGGTAAAGAAGAGATTTTTAGAGGAAAGAATCAGTTTTGGATCAGGTGATCATTGAAGGAATAGGGGTGTCTTAATCAACGAGGATTTGAATTTCTCGCCGAAAGTATGAGATCAAGGCGGCCGCCTTCGAAATTCAAAGTTGGCGCGAGCGATCATTAGATCGTCTTAATTGCCGGAGCTGTCGGGCTGATTTTCAAGAATGCGACGGGACGTTACCCTTAACCACCAGAACCAGATGATCCGACCGATAAGTTCCTGCCTGCTGTCTCGCGTGCTTATTTATAAAGCCAAGACGTCATTTTGCGCTCGACCTTTCGAGTTTTTGTCTCCGATAGCATTAACGATTACAGCTAGGATTAAACGAAAAGGGAACCCTCGATTCTTAATACTTCCTAAAATCCTTAAACCGGTAAGGGAAGGAAAAGATAAAATGATTTTTTAACTAATGAGCTTGTATTCAAGTTGAATTTGAAAATTTTTATAATTGGCGAGGTTAGGTAGGACAGATTAGTCGTATTGTTAAGGTAACTTAACAAATTGTTGTCTATGATTGTTGCAGGTTAATCGACCATTGACGATGAAAAAGGAAGGAATTCAAACGAGGAATAGAAAGTTGTCCTCGAAAAGCAAAAAGAAGAAGGCTGGAGGCTGTTTGGGTCTGGGTGGAGTCATGGGTGACATGATCAAGGCGAGAGGACATCTTGACCTGGATAACAAACCTTTCCATTCAGGATTTGGTTCTCCAATGGGTAAGTTTCATTAAATATTAAATATACTTTGAAACAGTTTTGCTAGAATTCAGTGAAAACGTGAAACCTTCCTCTCTAAGTTCGAATACGAGAAATGACCGTGATCGGATCTTTGGCGGAAGGCGTCACGTCTTGTGAATTCGAAATTGAATGTGTAAGAATTGGTTGTTAAGGATGAAATTTTATGATTTTAGGTTCCTCGCAACATCATCATGCGATGCATCCGTCGATGCAACATTACATGTACCACCCGGGTGTCGGGATTCCAGGAGGTCTTCATCAAGGATTTGCACCGCCGGCGCCACCTTCCATCCATCCGCACTCGCACTCGCATTCCCATTCTCATCACATGACGAGCCTTCAGGGTCTTCAATTAGCCGCCACAACGAACGCAATGGTGAGTTAATTTTTCAATCTTCAGTGAAAATCACCCAAAAATATTTACCTAATTTTGAATTTCTATACATTTCTGCTCATGCATCAAGATGGATGTGGAAACCACTCTCCTCTCCATCTTATCATTTTTCCACATTATTACATAAATTTTCCAGTCCAAAATGTTATTTTTTAACAAAATCTTTGCAATAGTCTTTTTACATTACTTCCTCTGCAGAACTAAGAACCAATTTTTTACGAATTCTTAACATGAATATGAGCACTTACGTTGGTTTTTCTCTACTTGGTCTTCTATGCACTAAGTTTTCTTGTAGAGTCGACCAAGAACTGAACCTTTACGGAACGGAAACAAGGTCTATGGCTTAATGTCTTTGTTTTTTAAATTTGAAGGAAAAATCTTTAAAAACATAACCTAGTTTTCTTAATTGTAATACCTTAAGGTCTGATGAGACTAGATTGGACTCGAAACGTAATAATAAGTTTTATCCGGAATTTCATTTAACAAAACTTTTTAATGGTCTGTAAGTTATCGAATTATATCTTTTTATATTCTGGATTCCTAATTTTATTTTAGATTTAAATTTCATTGAAGAAGAATATATATATTAGATTTGTAAACAATTGTTTTTGATTCAGTTATATTTCTAGTCTTAAAGTTGTCTTACCAACTTGGGAAAGGTACAATTTTCAATTGCAAGTTTGCATATTGCAAAGTATAAAATTTCTTACAATAAATAAATAAATAAAATAAAATTTGATTACAGTTTTTTGGAAATTGATCTTCGAAATCTTAGATATTCCTCGTTTGCGCACGTTTTGCATTCTCGTTTGCCCTCACGTTTGATGAGTTAAAATTTCAAAGTATTTTTATATTTTTGTTGTTGCAATAAATTGTCTTTTGTGTCAAATAGGTGGCCTGAGGGCTCATTCCATTTTCCACACGAGGAATCCCCATTCAATAAAAAGAAAGTGTATTTCACTAAATTTTAGAATACAATTCCGACGCCTCGCGAAAATGCAATTTTTTTATGTTTCAGAGTGGTTGGCGATCAGAATATACATGAATGGAGGCGGTCGATTAGCAGCAATATGAGACCAGAATGCAGCCCACCCCTCTGTTAAAAGAAGCTCTTTTCCTCTGAGTCGAGAAAGGGATTTATTGCAGATATACATCTATACAAAAATAAAAAAATATATATATATATACTAGTACGAGATGGAGTTTCCTGTAAATATGTAAAGTATATTAATATTTAGGGCCATTGCGCCCCGGCCCCAAGTACAAACGAAGTCAGCTATACTTGTATCGAGTCTTATATTCTGTAAATATCGTGGTATATATATTATAATTGATATTATTATTATATGATAAAGTAAATTCGCATTGTGCGAAGTTGACAGTCGCGTGCGTGAATATGTAGAGAATCCGGTCGTCTTGCTCTTCATTTTCTTCCTTTCTCGAAAGTGATTTTCATCCTCTTAAGTTCCTAAAAAAAGTAGTGCTTAGGAAAACACTTATTACATTTCCTGGGACTTAATTTATCAGTTATAAAAAAAAAATTTCCGCAAAATTTTTAAAAAATAAAAAAATAAAAATTGATTTGGGGTTCTTTGAAATTCTTTCGAGAGGGAAGGGGAGTTTTTTTGAAGATTGTCGATAAGGGTATGAAGCCCAACGATTAGGTCGATCGACTTCCGAGGTTCTTAAGTCGAAACCAGAAGCTTATTTAATCGAAGGTATCGTGCAATTTAAGGTAATAAAAAAAGTTTTCCAAGGTGCGCCCGATCGGATGCATCATTTGCAATTCCAAAATATTTTAAATTGACATTAAATATTTTTTAATTTAAATAATTTTTAAATGAAAATATTTATTTTGCTGCCACTGAATCATTTATGACTGATTCAGGCAAGAGGCTGTGCAGAAAAGCAATGAACTTTTTTAAGGAAAAATTTAAAAGTCAAAGAGAAAATTTTAGAACTTTCAGAGAATAGCCCGATCGCGCCACCGTTGTTTCGTGTGTTGTACTGGTTAGTGATAAAAGATATTCATTATAAATTATATCGATTCCTAGCGCGCGCCATTGAAATCCCAACCGGAAAATTCTCTTCCCAGAAAATGGTAAGAATTTTATAAGTATGACCTTAATTATCAAGATTGAAAAACTGAAAAGAGTTTTCGAAGAAACTAGGAGAATATTCTCGGACTTAGGATGGCTGGGAGGGCATAGCTCAAATAACGAGTCGTATGGATAAATTAAAGAAAAAAAATATAGTCAAGAGGCGCGCGGAGTGTAAATTTTGTATCTTCGAGATTGTGTATCGTGTTATTGATAATTGTAACGGTTATATTATCTGCAGATCGTGGCTGCGAGAAATTGAATACATACTGAATTTTCGCGTCTAGCCGCGAGAGGCGACTGTGCATAAAAGCTACTATAGTGTTTAATCACGTAACGTTTTACATAGGCAGTCAAAACTATTAAGACGAAAGGATATATCGATAAATACGTCATTTATGTTAGGTTCAATCGCCGAGAATGTCCACTGACAAGAAGAGGTCGCGAGATGTGGGACGCTGATTCAACTGGGTCTTTACAGGAAGAAAATGCATCAAAATACATTAGATACGTGTTTCTTTTTATTCAGTGGGCCTTAGTTTCTCGAGATATCGAGGTTTGAGTATTTACGTTTCAGCGCTCGACTTGTCACTGTCGAGAGTAGACGGCACTCAAGCATAAATACTCAAACTCCGATATCTCGGAAACTAAGGCCCATTGGTTCGAAAGAAAAAATACGTATTTCATGGATTTTGATGTACTTTTACCCTGTAATGTTCCAATCGAATCAGCGTCACATCTCCAGACCTCTCCTTGTGAGAAATTTTTTTTTTCAAATTAATATCACAACCACTTGTTTTTGTTTCAAGGATATTAATTATCCTTATACAGTTTAATAAGTTAAAAATTTTGTTGGCATCTCGAATAACGATTCGTTTTAGAAGAGGTTTATTAATTTTTATTAATTTGACAGTAGATGGACGTTTTTGACTTTTGAGTCTAAGATACATTTAAAAACACTGTAAGCTCTCCCCTGCGTTGAGTACCGCATTGTGATTTCTCGATTTCTAGAGGTTAACTCATTCTAGTGTAATTATTATGGATTTACAGCTCGTGGGATTTTACGACCCGCCTGTTGCACTTAATTGCGATTTCTGAAAAGACTGATAAAAAGTGAAAATAAGTAGCGGGAATTTTTGAAAATCGCAATATTCGTGTGCACGTAGGTGTTGTTTTGACATACGTGAAAAAGAATGGTATCTATAATAGTATTATTAGGGAGTAGCGCGTAGAGTCTGTACGATATTGTTTTTTTCATGAGGAGCGTATGGAAATGAGAAGAGAAAAAAACGATCCGATCCGATCATTTCGCCGCGATCACACGCAATTGCTACACAGTCTGCTACTAACACGCATCATGTACACTGACAGAGGGTCAGGCGTTTAAAGTCGCGCGGAGGCATAAATGGTGTAAAAATGAATGTAAGATATTATTGTAAAAAAAGTTTTAACTTAAAATAAATTAAATGATAAATCATACCATACTCTTCAACTGTTTTATTTATATACCATCCTTTCGGAAGTTTTGGATTTTGTTTTGAATTATAATAATAATAAATCTTTATTAAGTTGCCAACCTAGAAACAAATATACATCACTTAATAAGGTACCGAAAACAACCTCAAGGGCGAGGTACAACATACAGATGCCTTACAACCTAACCATCTAGGTCTACATCAAATCTAACTTGAATCTAACTTATTATTATTTTCCTAAATCAGCTTTTTAAAAAAAATTTCTTTTCTCAATTCAGATTTTTCTTATTTTTTTTTAATGCACATTTAATTTTCTTTGAATTCTTTTAATTTTTTCGAGTTCCCTTGAGTTTTTTGAATTTCCTCGAATTCTTTAGAATTTAGTGGAATTATTTCATATTCTTTGGAATCTGTTCAATTTCTTGAAATTCACATTTAATTCCTATAGAATCTATTGCTTCTTTGATTTTTTCAATTCCCATGAATTTATTATAATTTATGAATTGTATTTAATTTTTTTCACATCGAATTTCTTTGAATTCTTTCAACTTTCACTGAATTATTTTCAATCCCCTTCAAATCCGTTGAATTTACTGAAATTTCAATTCAGTCAGAATTCCTCCAAATTCATATTAAACCCCTTTACAACAACATTGAATCCCTTCAATTTACACATGAAATTTCGTTGAGTTCTTTCAAATTCTCTTGAATACTTTAGATTCTTAATTAAATGCCCTAGCCTCTACATCTAAATTTAATCTAACTTATAATTCTATTCTATAATTCAACTTTTCTTAAACATTTTTCTGTAAAATTTTTTTTCCTACTTTAACTGTGATTCCTTCAAGTTCACATTGATTCGTTTCGAATTTATATGAAATTTCTTTGAATTCACTTGAGTTTCCTATGAATTCTTTCGAATTTAGTGAAATTTTTTGAAATTTGGTTGCATTATTTTCAATTCTCTTGAATACTTTAGATCCTTAATCAAAAATCCTATTCCTCTAGATTTCAATTAAATCTAACTTAAATCTTATAATTGTTTTCTATAATTCAACTTTCTTTTTATTTGGTCTGTTTAAAATTATTTTCTTGAATTCAACTGGGATTTCTTCAAATTCACATTGATTCTCTTCAAACTCACAAGGAATTTTGTTGAGTTCTTTTGAATTATCTTCAATACTTTAGATTCCTAATTAAAAACCGTAACCTAAATCCAAATTAAATCTAACTTAAATCTGACTTAAATCTAACTTATAATTCTTTTCTATAACTCAACTTTTTTTATTTTGCCTGTTTAAAATGTTTGTCTTGAATTCATCTGGGATTTCTTCAAATTCACGTTGATTCCCTTAGAATTTATATTGCATTTCTTTGAATTTACTTGAGTTCCCTTGGATTCTTTTAAACCTAATGAAATTCTTTTGAATTTCGTTGCATTATTTCCAATTCTCTTGAATACTTTAGATTCCTAATTAAAAATCCTAACCTTCTAGATTTAAATTAAATCGCACTTAAATCTTACTTATAATTTAACTTTTTTTAATTTGGTCTGCTTAAAATTATTTTCTTGAATTCAATTGTGATTTCTTCAAATTCACATTGATTCCCTTTAAATTCACACGGAATTTCGTTGAATTCCCTTGAATTCTCTTGAATACTTTAGATTCCTAATTAAAAAAATAGATCCAAATTAAATCTAACTTAAATCTAACCAATAATTCTTTTCTATAACTCAAATTTTTTTCAATTTTTCTATTTACAATTTTTTTATTTAATGCATCTGGAATTCCTTCAAATTTATATTGAATTCCTTCAGATTTACATTGGATTTCTTTGAACTCTTTTGAATTCTTTAAATTCTTTTGAGTACCCTTGAGTTTTTTTTTCAATTCCCTGTGAACCTAGTGGAATTTTTTTACATTCTTTACAATCTGTATATTTCCTTCGAATTCACATTTAATTCCAATAAAATCTATTGACTCTTTGATTTTTTTCAATTCCCATGAATTCTAAGAATTGCGTCTGATTTAATTTCGTTATCTTCAAATCGAATTTCTTTGAATTCTCTTAAATTTCCCGGAACTATTTTCAATCCCCTTCAGTTCCGTTGAATTAACTAGAAATCTTTTCAAATCACCAAGAATTCCTTCAAATTCACATTAAATCCCCTTAAATTAGATTGAATCCCTTCAAATTCGCACTTATAATTTTCCTCAATTCTACATTTTTCTAATTTTTTAAAATTCAACTGGGGGTCCTTTAAATTTACGATGAATCCTTTCGAATCTACATTGCATTCCTTTGAATTTTTTAAATTCTTTTGAGTTCTCTTGAGTTTTTATTGAATTCCCTTGAATTCTTTTGAATTGATTCACATTCTTTGTAATTTGTTCACTTCCTTCGAATTCATATTTAATTCCTATAATATCTATTGATTCTTTAATTTTCTTAATTTCCATGATTCTATGAATCGTTTCTAATCTAATTTCTTTGAATTTAAATCGAATTTTTTTGAATTTTTAAAAAAATTTCTGAATTCCTTTCAATCTTTTTCCATTCACTCGGAATTCCTCGAAATTCATATTAAAATAAAGTAACATTGAATCCCTTCAAATTCACATAGGATTTCGTTGAATTCTTCATTGTTTCGAATTTACTCGAAGTCTTTTCAATTCACATTGAATCCATTTGAATTTATTTGAATTCTTTTTAATATCCTTATATTCTTTTGAATTCACTGGAAATCTTTTGCATTCCCTTGAAGTATTTTTAATTCAACTGGGATCCCTTGAAATTTAATTAAACCCCATCAATTTCATATTGAATTTGAATCAATTTTTTCCTTTCTTTGAATTCTTTTGAATTTATCTGCATTTTTTGTATTAATTTGAATTGAGCTGAATCGCGCTTAATTCACATTGAATTTCTTAAAATTCTTTTCAGTTCCCTTGAATTCTTTTGAATTTACTAGCATTGATTTGAATTCCCTTGAAGTTTTTTTTGATTCGAATGAGATTCTTTCAAATTCACATTGAATGCCTTCGAATTCACAATGAATTTTCCAAACTTCTTTTAAATTCTATAAATTATTTGAGTTCCCTTGAATTCTTTTGAATTTAATAGAATTCTTTTATATTCCTTGTAATCTGTTAAATTCCTTCAAATTCACATTTAATCCCTATAAAATCTATGGATTTTTTAATTTTTCAATTCCCTTCTATTCATTAGATTCTATGAATTGTTTTCATATATTTTCAATTCACATCGAATATCTTTGACTTCTAACTTTTTCTCAATTATTTTCAATCTCCTTGAATTCCTTTAAATTTACTGTAAATCTTTCGGATTCCCTTGAAGAATTTTTAATTCAAGTAATATTCCTTCAAATTAACATTTAATACCTTCAAATTCACATTGAACTTCTTTGAATTTTTAAAATTCTTTTGAGTTCCCTTGAAAAATTTTCATATCTCTTGAATTTTTTTTAATTTAGTTGGTCTTTTAAATTCCCTTAAAGTTTTTTGAATTCACCTGAGATTCCTTCAAACTCACATTGAATCACTTTGAATTTTTATTCAATTTCATTTAAATCTTTCGAATCTTTAAATTCTTTTAAAATGATACATATTCTTTTGAATTTTTGTTTTCGTTTGAACTAAGTTGAAGAGAGTTGATTTCAGATGAATTCAATTGAATTCAGTTTAATACATTCAAATAAATGTAAATACCATTCCCTTCTGTTGAATTTAGTTGAATTCAGTATACATTCACTTTACTGTGATAGAACCAGAAATAATTTCAAAAATAAAAATATCATTAATTGAACTCCGTTTTGTTTAGAATCTTTTGAATGAAATTTATTAGACATGTAAATGAAATGGGATTTTAAGGAACACGTCTAAGGAAACCGTAGTCTTATCCGAATAGAATCCTGGGTTTGAGAACCTGTAATAATTCCGATTGCTTCAAATTTACATCAAATAAATTTAAATTAACATTGAATAAAAATATTATTGAATTTCTTTGAATTCTTTCAAATTCCCTTGAATTATTTTTGATTTGTTCAAAGTGATTTGAATTCCCTTGAAGTATTTTTAATTCAACTGGGATTCCTTCAAATTCACATGGAATCACTTCGAATTCACATTGAATTTCTTCGAATTCTTTAAATTATTTTGAGTTCTCTTTAGTTTTTTGAATTTCCTTGAATTGTTTTAAATTTACTAGAAGTCGTTTGAATTCCCTTTATGTATTTGTAATTCATTTGAGATTCATTCAAATTTATATTGAATCACTTCGAATTCTTATTGAATTCCATTTAACTCTTTCGAATCTTTGATTTCTTTTAAATATCCTTAAATACTTTAGATTCTTTGGATTTGTTTCAATTACGTAAATTCTTTTGAATTTTTGGTTTTCGTTCGAATTAAGTTGAGGTGAATTTAATTCAAATGAATTCAATTGAATTAATTTAAATTAATTTAAATACAACTCCTTTCCGTTGACAAGTTTCGTAAAAATTTCGTTGATTGGACTCCTTTTTGACTAGAATCTTCTGAATAAAATTAAGACCTGTAAATGAAATAGGGTGTTAAGAAACGCGTCTTAGGAAACACTAATCTGATCGAAATTGAAACCTGGGTTTAAGAACCTGTCATAGTTTCAATTGCTTCAAATTAGAATTAAATAACCTTAAGTTAACATTGAATGAAAAGATTATTGAATTTTTTTGAATTCTTTTAAATTCTCTTGAATTCTTTTCAATTTACTCGAAGTGTTTTGAATTCCCTTGAAGTATTTTTAATTCAACTGGGATTCCTTTAAATTCACATGGAATCCCTTCGAATTCACATTGAATTTCTTCGAATAATTTTTAATTCTTTAAATTCCCTTGGAAAGTCTTTCAAACTTCCTTGAAGTATTTTGATTTTATCTGAAATTCCTTAAAATTTACATTGTATCCTTTCGAATTCATATTGAATTTCATTCAATTCTTTAGATTCTTTCAACTCATTTTCAGTATACATTCACTTTCCTGTAATATAACCAAAAAACAATTAAAAAATCGTTAATTAAACTCCTTCTTGTTTAGAATCTTTTGAATAAAATGAGACATGTGGATGAAATTGGGTTTTAAGAAACACGTCTTAGGAAACGCTAATCTTATCGAAATCGAATCCTGGGCTTGAGAATCTGTAACAGTTTCAGTTGCTTCAAATTCAAAATTAAATAAACTTATGTTAAAATTGAATGGAAAGATTATTGAATTTCTTTAAATTCTTTAAAATTCCCTTGAATTCTGTTTAATTTACTCTGAGTGTTTTGAGTTCACTTGAAGTATTTTTAATTCAACTGGGATTCCTTCAAATTCACATTGAATCCCTTCGAATTCACATTTAATTTCTCTGAATGTTTTGAATTCTTCGAATTCTTTAAATTCTCTTTGAAAGTCTTTCCAACTTTCTTGAAGTATTTTGATTTCATTTGAGATTCCTTCAAATTTACATTGTATTCTTTCGAATTCATATTGAATTTCATTCAATTCTTTAGATTTTTTCAACCCTAATCAATTCCCTTCAGTTGTTTTGAATTTACTTATATTATTTTCAGTTCACACTGAATTTCTTTGAATTCCTTTGAATTCTTCAAATTCTTCAGTGTTTCCTTGATTTTTTTCATTTTCCTTGTATTGTTTTGCATTTAATAGAAGTTGTTTAAATTCCCCTTAAGTATTCGTAATTCACCTGAGATTCATTCAAATCTATATTGAATCACTTCGAATTCTTAGTGAATTTCATTAAACTCTTTCGAATCTTTGATTTCTTTTGAATATCCCTAAATACTTTAGATTCTTTGGATTTTTTTAAAATTACGTAAATTCTTTTGAATTTTTGGTTTTCATTTGAATTTGGTTGAGTTGAGTTTAATTCCGATGAATTCAATCGAATTCAATTTACTTCATTCAAATTAATTTAAATACAATTTCTTTCCGTTGAATTAAGTTGAATTCAGTGTACATTCACTTCACTGTAATATAACCAAAAATAATTTAAAAGATAAAAATTTCGTTAATTGGACTCCTTTTTGTTTAGAATCTTTTGAATAAAATTATGCATGTAAATGAAATAGGGTTTTTAAAAAACGCGTCTTAGGAAACACTAATCTTATCGAAATCGAATCCTGGGTTAGAGAACCTGTAATAGTTTTAGTTGCTTCAAATTCAAAATTGAATTAACTTATGTTGACCTTGAATGGAAAATTTATTGAATTTCTTTAAATTCTTTTAAATTCCCTTGAATTCTTTTCAATTTACTCGAAGTATTTTGAATTCCCTTGAAGGAATTTAATAATTCAATTTTATTTAATTATTTAATTATTTATATATATATATTTAATCATTTAATTTTAATCAATTTGATAATTAAACATTTCAATCCATAAAATACAAATTTGGAAAAAAGTAGATTTTTTCGAAAACGGGTCGCTGTTTTTTTCTTGAATTTTCAGTGGTTAACAATTCATTTTTTTTTTTTGGTTAAAGATTCATCATTTTAGTTTAATTTCCTCTTTTTGGTTTCAAAATTTAATTGTTTTGTTAAAAAGTTGTCTTTTTGGGTTGAAAATTCAGACTATTTTGGTAGAAAATTGAACTATTTGGTTGTAAATTAACTTTTTTGTTGAAAATTCAAATTTTCGGGTTAAAAATAAACTGTTATATAGAAGATTAGTCTTTTTGGCTTGAAAATTCAAAAATTCGGTTAAAACTTTTATTTTTTCCTGAACTGAAAAATCTTTCTTGGTTGAAAACTCAACTCTTTTGTTAAATATCGTCTGTTTGGTTTGAACCTTTATCTCTTTCGGTAGAAAATTCTTCTAATCATCTTTTTTGGTTAAAAATTCAACTGTTCGTTTGAAAATTCGTCTTTTTGGCTGAAAATTCAAGTGTTTTGTAGAAAATTCGTTTGCTTGGGTTGAAACTCCAACAATTTGGTTGAAATGTTTTTCTTTTTTTGACTGAAAAATTTTCCTTGGTTGAAAATTGAACTATTTAGTTGAAAATTGAACTATTTAGTTGAAAATTAACTTTTTTGTTGAAAATTCAACTGCTTTGTAGGAAATTCGTATTTTTGGCTTGAAACTTCAACACTTTGGCTAAAATTGTTTTTGTTTCTTCAAAATTGGTTGAAAATTGAACTATTTTGATAGAAAATTGAACTATTTTTTTTTGGAAAATCATGTATTTTGATGAAAATTTGTCTTGTCTGGTATAAAAATGATGTTTTTTTTACATAATTTAACATGAGGTTTTAATAAATGAACATTCCAATCCACAAAAATTTTTTTATGGGAAAAGTCGATTTTTTTCGAAAACGGATTGCCATTGGCAAATAATGTTTTGGAAAATTGATAGGCATCCAATAGAAGCAGTCTCCGGCGCAGTTATCCTTTTTGAATATGTTTTTTTTTTATTTTAAGGTGTTTTTCACACAATTTTTGCACTTAAGAAGTCAATGTTTGACTAATTTAAAAAGGCTACTTTTAAAATACATTTTTATTTATTTTTGAGGATTATTTTGTCTTCAGCAAGATCCTTTTTTGAGTTGCGTAGAGCACTTCGAAGCTTGCTATTTTTGCATTCTCATCAGAGAATGTATTAGATTTGTGTAAAATTTTAT
>JAUMHM010000083.1:7085961-7115660 GCA_032362435.1 Melikaiella ostensackeni
TGGGAGCCGGTGTCATTTTCATGGATGGCAGTCGCTCCCAGGGGGACCCTGCGGTGGTTGTTTGACCAATTTTATATTTATATATATATAATATATATATATATATATGAGGGTGGTCCAAAAAAATCTTTTTTTAGTTTTTCAGTAGCCTTCATGGAACCATATGTTACGTGCAAGCTTCCCAACCTTACACAGCAAACTTGAGGCAACTTTGCCGCAAGCTGTTGTGCTACCTGAGCTGTTGAATTAAATGCTCACCTCTGATATAAGAGAATAGATTAGAAAGAGATATTTCAAATTTGAAAATTTATATTTATTACAAATTATTATATTATATAAATTATAATAACCATAATAATATGTAGTATAATACATAACTATACTATCAAAATTATATAAATTATATGTATTCTAAATTATTATATTTATTTATATTCATCTTTATATATTTATAGGAGTAAATTATTAATAATAACTTCATGGGATACATATTACTTTATACTAAATCAGCGAAAAAGCTAACAAAATATATGAAAATTATAAAGTGTACAGATTATTTCTTTGTATATATTTTCGGAATAAAATTACTCTTATAATGAAAGAAATAAACAAATTTTGTGGTTTTATCGATTTCAACAGGCTGAAATTTTATATTGTTAAACGCAATTTGTTTCTATAAAATTTGATTTTTGGCACTAGACCACTTTCTTCGGAGGCGGTCACATATATTATAAAGGAAAATCATTGCTTATTACTATATTACTATTACTATATTACTATGTATCATCTATGATAGATTTTTTGAAATTACGTGCAACACTTCATATACGATATTTATTCCGCATAATGTCAGATGCACTTTGAGTCATAGAATCTCCTGGCGACAAAATATGTTGTTTTTTATGATATCTTGCATCATTCGCGAACAAAATTCGAAAAATCAATTTTTTGAACAAAACCTCTCGTAGTGGCCATAAAAATAATTTGGCCCACGTTAGAGGCACAGAATGTCTACTTTATATAAGCATGAATTTTCTTCAAATATAGGATGAAATGAAAAAATGGGATTTTTCATACAATAATAGAGATGTAAAGAGCGAATTTGTATTTTTTCTTAAGAGCAAGCTTTCAAAGTTCAATTATTCATGATTTCCCAAATTTTTTTTCTGAAATCGGAGAAATACGTGTCTTCTAATGTCCTCTAGAAAATAACATGTTTTTTCGACAAGAGATTCTATGACTTGAAGTGTATATGTCTGTCTGATTTAAGGCTGTTGCACTCAAGCTCTGACCTCAAAATTCAATCGCCTTATTTTACTCAATATATACTAAAACTAACTATGTTCTGTATACCAAGCCCAACTTCTTTTCTAAATAGGAGCCTACATAGCGAAAAACTGCCTTATTCGAATGATTTTTGCGTAAAGTCTAATTTTCAAATTCTAATCTGAAAAATTCCAACATTAGACTTTACGTAAAAATTATTAAAATTAGACAGTTTTTCGTTGTGTAGAGACACTTCTATTTAAAGAAGGAGTTGGGCTTTATACCTCAAAAGTATTTAGTTCCAGTATTTATTGAGTATAATAAGGTGATTGAATTTTGAGATTAGAGCGTGAGTCCAACAGACTTGAAATGGATTTGATCTCGTATCAAAAAAGGCTTTCTTGTCCACTTTCAAAAAATCATAACTCGTTTGTATGCTATGACGTCACGAACCACCTTTGATAAGCACAAATTCTACATTTTTGACTATTTTTCTCTTATCTTGCATCGTTTGGCTCAAAAATAGGAATAAAAATATTCCAATACTATTTTCTATACTCAAAATACAAACTATGCCTCCTACCGAAAAATGTTTAGAGGCGAGTTTGCAGGTCTTCGTAAAAGAAAGAATTTTGATACCTCAACTTTCTTTCGTATTCTGCGTTATTTGGCTTAAAATGTGAATTTTCGATTTTTCAAGAAAATTCAAAAAGTTATAACGACAATCTTGTAAGGCTCTCAAAAAGTAACGTTTTTCTTCTCCTGTCTTTCTTTCATATCGTGCATTGTCTGGCTTCAAATTTTCATTTTCTTTTCTTTTTTTGAATTTTGTTTTGTTTTTTGAAATTGAAGTCTGGAAAGGAATATGTTTTTCTCGTAATGTTTGAAACTTTGAAATCACCTCTAGAGGACATTTTTTCAAGATTATTTAAATCTTTAAAACTGTATATGAGTGTACAGTTCTTTGATTACCTTTTATTCATTGCTATTAATTATTATTATTACTTTTATTATAAAGTTCTTTGTGGTTCTTTTTCACTCTGAAATTATGAATTTCAAATATCTAGTTTCTAGTACTCTAATAGCATACTCTATTTTCTATTCAACAGATTATATGTATAGATTATATAGATTACTTGCTCCTTACTCCTTTCATCTAGTAGAACCAGCTGAGACATCAAAGCCGAAGATAGAAAAAAAGTACTCAGGTAAAGACCTTTTGAACGCACAGTCGTACATGTACTTTTGTTCTTGAGTCGGGACCCCATCCGGCCGGAATTCTACCAAAACTTGCCGGAATAATCCGGCCGATCGGAGGTTCGGTCTCCCGTCACTCCTGCGGACATTAATGCACCGTACGGGTATTTGGTTACGGGTTTCGGTAGAGCAGTATATACTGTTGACTCGGGAAATAGGAGGCTAAACTCACAGTAGGCAGTAGGTTTCATACTGCTCGTCTCATCTCTAGTTGAAACACGAAAATTAAAAAAAAAATTCCAATGTGTTTTTGGACCACCCTGGTGAACATCCGTAATCTGAGAAATTTCTTTGAAATTTTGTTCACAATAAATATGAAAAAAAATTGAGAATAGCAGAGATTCGTGTGCATTTATCAACTGCCATATAATGAAGGTTCCACTAGTAGAAAATGAAAGTCGAGATTCCACATCGAGAGTGTTGTAACCAGGGTCAGTCTGGAAAGGCGTCGACGGCATTTATCAGCCTGGACAGGTTAAAGAAAACAAAATAGGTTCTCCAACAAGGAGAAAAAGTGAAATTAGCTAGAAAATTCACCTTAAGGCTATCCGCGCGACCTTCACCTTTAATCGTCTTCAAACAAGATCGACTCTTGCAAATGTGACACTTCCACAAATCATTTTTCCTGCTAAGCATTGAATAAATCCTTCACTTAATGGATATTGTAATAATGTATATACTTTTTGGAAAATCCAATATTAGAAGAATTCGACCTTTACATAAATCGTTACTCAACCAAGGCCACTAATAATTACAATTTCAAACATTTAATTGAGATAAAATAATTCCAGAATTCAAAGATCATTCAGGTGAAGTGTAATTTGCAGCATCCTCTAACTTTCTCATTCATATTTACACATTTAAAGATACTGAAATAATTTAATGACTACTCTCGTATTTAATCATAAAAGAGTCATTACATTTTGAGTGAACTAGCATCTTCAATCACGCGCTACGTGCGTATAGGTTTTTGGTCTGAGGGAAAAATAAGTTTTAATACGATATAGAAATTTCGATTAACAATTTATTCATTAGAAATTTTTAAACACTCAAATTAGAGCTTAAATCATATAAGAGGAATTGTACAACCCATGAAAATGCGGTTTAATGGCAGTCGCTTGCCATTCGAAGAAATAAGTTTTATTACCAGCTTAGAAAAAATTTAAGTCATTTTGAAAGATATGTAGGACTTTTAGAAGTTTGGAAGAAATTTTAAAATATTTTATGAATTTTTGGAAATCCTTCCCAGTTTTGAAATATTTCTGATCTCGTCAAAATTTTTAAAAATTTTAAATATCTTTCAAATTGACTCAAGTTGGCTTCAAAAACCTTTGTTTCGTTTTGAAATTTTTCGAAATATTCTCAAATTTGCAGAACTCTGAATATCATTTCAAATATGATTAGAATTTTTAAAGAATTTTTTTGAAATCCAGCAAAGTTGAAAAGAGTGCATTAAAATCTTCCAGATTCTTTTTCAGCAATTTCAAAAATTTTTTCAAGTGTTTTGAAATGTTTTTAAATATTCACTCAAAATTAATTCTTCAAAATGAAAATCCATGAAAAATTTTTCCAATAATTTCAAGAAAACTTTTTAATTTCTTAAAATCTTCCAACTTTCTTGAAAAAACTTCTCATTTCTTTTTCGAATTCTGCAAAATTAGAAAAATTGGCTTTAAGTCTTCCTGATTCTTTTTTGACAATTTAAGCAATAATTTGAAATATTTTGAATTTTTTTACAATATCCTCTTAAATTTGATTTTTCAGAAAAAACACATTCGAAATTTTCCTAGGAAACTTTTTTGATCTTCTGATACCTTTCAAAATTCAGGAAAAGATTTTTTTCTTTTTTTTCGAAATCTTCAAGAACCTACATTTTGTCTTTGATTGTTTTAAATGTTTCTAAGCTTCAAATTATTTCGGAATCTTTTCGAAACTTCTTAATATCTCTGAAACTTATTCAAATTCTTTCAAAAATTTTGTAATATTGCAAAATTGCAAAATTTTGCTTTAAAATCTTTATGACTCGGAATAAGAAATCATATTAATTTTTCCCAAGAATCTTGAGAATCTACATTCAAAATCTACATTTTGTTTTTAAATTGTTTGGAATCTTTTCAAGCTTTAAATTATTTGTGAATTCTTCCGAAACATCTGGAACCTCTAAATATATATCTTTTGAAATATTTCAAAGCATCTCTAATTTTTTTTCAAATCTCGTAAAATTACAAAAAAATATCTTGAAATCTTTCAGATTCTTCTTCCACATATTTGAAAATTTTCAAAACTCTTAAAATTTCATAAAAAATCATGAATCATCTGAAATTTTCCCAGAAATATTATTGCCAGTACCGGCTATTTTCTTAATATTTTTAGTCCCTTGAAACCTTTCAAATTTCTTTCAAAAAATTTGATTTATTTTCCGAAATCTTCAAACTCTTAATTATTTTTCAACCTTCTCAGAACTTTTAAGCCTTTTGACTATATTTGAAAATGATTCGAATGTTTCTTGAAACTTTTGTTAAATTCCGTAAAATTAAACAATTATCTTGAAATCTTCCCGATTGTATTTTGAAATCTCTCCAAAACTTCTAAAGATCTCTTAATCTTACACAAATTTATTCAAAAATTTTGTGATGCTGCAAAATTGCAAAATTTTGCTTTAAAATTTTCGTGATTATGAATAGAAAATCATTTCAATTTTTCCCAGGAATCTTAAGAATCTACATCTAAAATATACATTTTCATTTTTAACTGTTCGAAATCTTCTCAAGCTTGAAATTATTTGAGAATTTTTTCAAAATTTTTGAAACTTCTGAACATTTTTTGAAATTATTGGAAACATCCACAATTTTTTTTTTAAATTCTGCAAAGTTTAAAAAATTGCTTTAAAATCTTCCAGATTCTTTTTTGAAATATTTTTAAAACTTCAAAACTTCAAAAGTAATATTTCAAAACGAATCCTAAATCGTTCGAAGTTTTCCCAGAAATATTATTGTCGGTATCGGATATTTTTTCGCTATTTTTATTCTCTTGAAAACTTTCAAAATTCTCAAAAGGAATTCTAATTCATCCTTTGGAATCTTCATATTACAATTATAACTTAATCTTTGCAAAACTTCTGAGCCTTTTGAATGTCTTTTAAAATGATTTGAATGTTTCCTAATTTTTTCTTAATTCCGCAAAATTAAAAAAATTGCCTTGAAATCTTCCTGATTCTCTTACGATAATTCAAACTATAAGTTGAAATGTTTCGAAATCTTAAAAATTTTCTCTCAAACTACATTTTTTAGAGAACAAATCATTTGAAATTGTCCCAGAAGTCTTAAGCAAGTTTTTTAATCTTCTGAAACCTCTCAAAATTCTGAAAAAGATTTTTTTTTCGAAATCTCCAAAAATATACATTTTGTCCTGAATTGTCATGCACCTTTCTGAGTCTCAAGTTGATGTGAAATCTTTTCAAAACTTCCAAATATCTCCTTAGCTTACTCAAATTTTTTCAAAAATTTTGTATTGTTACGAAATTGCAAAATTTTGTTCGAACATCTTCCTGATTCTGAATGAAAAATCATTTAAATTTTTTCCAGGAATCTTAGAAATCTACATTTGAAATCTACATTTTGTTTTTAAATTGTTTAAAATCTTTTCAAGCTGCAAATTATTTTCAAATTTTTTTTAATACTTCTAAAAGATCTAAATAACTTTTGAAATAATTCAAATTTTTCCTAAATTATCTCAAAATCCTGCAAAAATTAATAAAATTGTCTCAAGATCTTCCAGATTCTTTTTTGACATATTTATGAATCTCTAAAACTTTGAAAGTAATATTTTTGAATGAATCCTAAATCATTTGAAATTTTTCCAGAAATATAACTGTCGCTACCGATTTTTTTTATTATTATTATTATTTTGAAACCTTACAAAACTATTACAAAACTCATGATTTTTTTCCTCGAAATTTCCAGTGATTCACATTTTGATTTGAATTTTTCGAAACCTTTGAGTTTTAAATCATTTTTGAATCTTCTCAAAACTTTTTAGCCTCCTGAATATCTTATAAATAATTTCAATTTTTCGTGAAATTTCTTGAAATCTTTGCAAAATTAGAACAGTTTCGTTAAAATCTTCCTGATTTTTCTGAAAATTAAAAAAATCATTAGAAATGGTTTGAAATCTTTTCAAACTTCGAATTATTTTCGAATATTTCCAAAACTTCTGCATATATTTTGAAATAATTTAAAGTTTTTTAAGTTTCGATAGCTTTTTGAGAAGACAATTTATGTTTAACTATAAGAATATCAATGATTTATGAAAATTGAACACCAGGTCTTGTCAATACCTTTTTCAAATTCGAAGTGCCTGGGGGTGCTGAAATGCGGAACTACTAGCCTATTTTCATCATTTGGCTAGTCATTCCAAAAATCCTGTATTTTTCAAATTTTACTCCTTTTGAGTTAGCCGAAGATTAGAAAAACTGTCAGTCGTCCCTGAATAAAACTAAATTGAGAAAAAAACTAATAAAACTAAAAGTTAGGTTATGTTTTATAATGTATAGTCCTTCAAGCTTTAACTTTAACTTATTCAAACAAAGTGTCTCATCATCCCATAATTCGGGACGATTAGCAAATCTTGCGCTTTTGGCTAATCGTCCCGAATTTCGGGATAAGTAGCATTTTTCACACATTCTTTGATTTCAGCTGCATATTAGTAAAGGAAAAAGAAAGTATACATGAAAAAAGAATAACTTTTAACCGAATCATTACCGGCTTTAATTATCTTTATACTCTAATTCGCCGTGGTCCAAGAAATTGAAGCGACTTAATAGTAACGCTGCCGTCCTGCGTTCGCATACTCGTGCTTTTTCATTTTCTCCCACCTTAACGAATTCGATGCAAATTTGAAAAAATGATGAAAGCACCATAAAAAAACTGTTCGCTTCGCGGGCACATTCTCATCGCGCGCTTCGTGCTCGGTATTATACGTTCTTCATGTACAAATTACTCAATTTGTTTTTGATTTCAAATGAGAAAGGAAATTTATTTACTTAACGCTCTATAGGCCTCAAGGAATACATTCTCATCCATAATCCGTTATTTGGCTCAAGATTTGTATTTTCGATTTTTCGAGGAAATTTAAAAAGTTGTTATAACAATCTTGTAGGAATTCCAAAAAAAAACGTTTTTCTTCTCTAGACTTTTTTTCATATCGGGCATTAATTGGCTTAAAATTTCCATTTTCGTTTCTTTTTTTGAATTCTGGTAAATGATATAACTCTCACGATATTCTTTTTATCGAAATGAGAATGTAAAAATTATTCTAAAAGTAGCTTAAAATTCGCCCCTGTGACTTGTCACAGAAATAATGTAGGTCACATCCCTACCCCCTTCCAACATCTTGTGGCGCGGGAGGACACCCCTGTGACTGGTCAGACAAATAATGTGGGTCACATCTCTAAATCTTTCCAACATAATGTGGGAACAGGAGGGCACCCCTTTGACTAGTCACAGAAATGATGCAGGTCACATCCCTACCCCTTTCCAACGTAATGTGATGGGCGGGAAGACACCCCTGTGACTGATCAGAGAAGTAGTGTGGATCGCATCCCTACCTCTTCATGATGTCTAGTGGGGGCGGAAAATCATCCCTGTGACTGATCACAAATATATTGTAGCTTCCATCTCTACCCCCTCCGAAAGTCTTGTGGGGGCGAAAAGGCCTCCCTGTCACTGGCCTTTAAAATAATTTTTCAAATATAGATATTTGATTTGTCTCTCTCGTTACAAATCCTCCATTGTAATAAACATTAAGAAGAAGAGAAGAGATTCGATTCAAACTAATTGCTACTTTGTGTATATTTTATTATTTACTATTTGCTTCAAAAACGACTAGTCAAATATATGTGAAAAATGCTAGTACTCTCGATTCGGGATGACTAGTGAAAGGGTCAAAATTGATAGTCATCCCGAATTTCAGGACGACTAGGTGCAGCCTTTCAAATTACAGTATATTTCTCAATTCTAAAGTTTCGTCTAACAAATTGTGTAATTATGTGCAACAGCTTTGAGAAAAAGGTGGAAAGTTAAACTAAATGAGCTTAATTATTATGTTTGTAGTGAAGCGTTTAAGTGTAACGACCGTGGTTAAAGACCTCGATAATTTATGCTTGTAAGTCCGTGATCTTTGATGGCTTTAAAGAGGATGGATTCAAGTGCTGCGAAATAAAAGGTTGAATGCTTGAGTAGCTGAGAAATGTTACAAAATATACATGCGCTACGAGCTTGCCTTAAAATATCTCACTAATTACTTCGAAAGGCAACGTCGACGTGCGTTATTACTTGAGGGCACAAATTATATTTACAAAGTTTCACTTGGCAGAGTAAACCAAAACTTTCGCGAGGTATTAAACCCAAACAATCTCTTTGTGTTTGTTTTAGTTAATTTATAGGCACGTTCCATGCTAAATGCAAAAGGAGTCGAGTTTCACAAATTTTTAAACTCAATGCATTTTATTTTATAACTTATATATTGGACTAGATATTAATATTGAGGTGAGTGAATAAATAGATAATTAAAAATCAAAAACAGCCTAGTACTGAAAAGTTTCATTTTGGGTCCCTCGTAATTCATCATAGTTCTAGTCTGTCCTAACGTTACAGAGTCTCATATAGGAGGAGGGTTACAAATGTTTTGCAACTCGTTTTTGAAGAAAAAAGTATACTTAAAAATTGAAAAATATGTTCAAAAAGTAGCCTTTTTAAATGAGTCAAGAACTAATTTTTCGAATGAAAGAATAGTGTGAAAAATACTTTCAACTAAAAAAAGAACGAAAGAAAGAAAGAAAAAAATTTAAAAGCGGGATTGATTTTACACATACTTCTCTGTATGTATATAACTGCGCCCCAGACTGCCTCTAACAAAGAGATGATCAGAGTTGGGATTTTTCCTTAAATCTCATAAATTCCCTAGTAAGATTCCATTGGATGACTAATAGTTTGCCAAAACATTATTTGCCAACGACAACCTGTTTTCAAAAAAACCGACATTTTTCCATTTTTTTATGGACTGAAAGGCTTATTTATTTATTTCTCATGCAAAATTATGTGAATATAATATTTTTCTAGCAAAAAAGATGAATTTTCAACAAAATACATGTATTTTTTACAAAATGGTCTAATTTTCAACTAAAAAAGATAAATTTTCAGCCGAAGAGTTAGATTTTCAACTAAAATGATGAATCTTTAAACGAAAAATGAATTTTTGACAAACGAACTCAAATTTCAACCAAGTTGTTGAATTTTCAACCCAAAAGAATTAATTTCTACTAGAAAAGTCGAATTTCCAACAAAAATACATGAATTTGCAACTAAATAGTTCTATTTTCAACCAAAAGAGATAAATTTTTGACAAAAAAAAAATTAATTTTCAACGAAGTAGTTCAAGTTTCAACCGAATAGTTGAATATTCGACCAAGAAAGATCTTAACTTTAAATAAAATATAGTTGAATTCATTCAATTCCAATGCGTACTTTCAGCGAAACAGTTAAATGCTGGACAAAAACAGATTAATTTTTAAGCAAACAGATTAATATTTGAACAAAAAAAGACGAATAGAAGAAATTTCTACCAGAAAAGATGAAGTTCAGTATAAAAAGACGTTCAACAAAACAGTTAAATTTTCAACCAAGAAAGATTTTTCCGCCAAAAAAAAACAAGTTCGTCTAAATTGTTGAAGCTTCAAGCCAAAAAGACGAATTTTTTACGAAGCATTTGATTTTTCAACCCGAAGGTATGAATTTTCCACAAAAAAAGTTAATTTTCAACCAAATGGTTCAATTTTCAAACCAAAAAGAAGAATTTTTAACAAAACAGTTGAACTTTCAAGCAGAAAGATGAATTTTAAAGCAAACAGTTCAATTTTCAACCAAACAAAGATATTGGAAGCAATTCCTACTGAAAGAGATGAAGTTTTAAATCAAAAAGACGAAATTTAACAAGAAAGTTGAATTTTCAACCAAGAAAGATTTTCCAGTCCAAGAAGAATAACAATTTCAACCCAATCGTTCAAGTTCCAAGTCAAAAAGACTAATTTTCTAAAAAATATTTGAATTCCTAACCAAAGAAATATGAATTTTTAACAAAAAGGTCAGTTTACAGCCAAAGAGTACAATTGTCTGACATTACAGTTTGAATTTTTAACTCAAAAAGACAAATTATCAAAAAAACAGTTAAACATTCAACTCAAAAAGACGAATTTTGAACGATACTGTTAAACTTTCAACCAAGAAAATGACTTTTTTACAAAATTGTCAATTTTTCAACAAAATTATTAAATATCCCAGGCAAATGATAAGATTTTAAAATTTCATACACAAAAAATGAATTTTCAAACCAGAAGGACGAAATTCAACTAGAATGATGAATCTTTAACCAACAAAATGAACTGATGACTGTTTCAAATTGAAGAAAAAAACGCCGACGCGTTTTCGGAAAAATCGCCTTTTCAAAATTTTATGTTTTAAAATGCTTATTAATAGAATTCTCATGTGAAAAATGTAAATATAACATTTTTAACAATCATTCTCAAAATAAAATTCACCTTTTTCTTGATTTTTCGACTGTTGAAAATTCAACTATTAAAAATTAAAGAAAATTTAAAATTGAGTTCTGAAGAGTTGAATTTTTAGTTATTGAGCATGGAAGGAAATTTAAAATAAATTTAAAATGAAAACAGTCGGACTTCCAACAAAAACGACGAATTTTCAATGAAAGAAGTACGACTTTTTTCAAAAATTGTTAAATGTCCAACAAAATAATGAAATTCTCAACCAAATAATAAGAGTCTTAAATTTTAAACAAGAGAGATGAATTTTCTAACCAAAAAGAAAAGATGTAACTAGAACTATGACTCTCTAATCAAATCAGTGAATTGTTCACTGTTGAAAATTCAAGAAAAAAAATGGCAACTCGTTTCCGAAAAGATCGATTTTTTCCAAATTTTTATTTGATGGATTGAAATGTTCATTTACTAAACTTTAATGTAAAATTATGTAACTAGAAAATTTTTAACACTAGTTTTTACTGAAAAATTCCTTTTTTTCTTGAATATTCAACTGTTACGAGTTCAACTATTGAAAATCACAGGAAACTTGAAGTTGAATTTGAAACAGTTGAATTTTGGAGTTAATGGGATGTCAAAGAATTTGAAATATTACCCTCAAATCTTTAAAATCCTTTGAAATCTCTCCAAATTATTGAAAACTATTAGAAATGAAATATCACTTGAAAATATTTAAATCCTTTGAAATCCCTTCAAATGATTGAAAACCATGAAGAATTCCTTTTTTTTTTGCTTATTTCCATCCTAATCCTAATTAATTGAAATTCAATTACTGAAAATTTAACTGTTGAGAATTTAATTTTCAGCTTTTTTTGATTTTCAACAGTTAAATTTTGCATTTGATTATAGTGTTTAAAAATTAATTTTTTTTTAATTGTTTTGAAAGTGTTGAAAATACATAATTTTACATGAGAATTCAATAAATAAACACCTCAATCTATAAGAAAAAATTTTTGAAGAAAGCCGATTTTTTCGGTAACGTGTAGCTGTTGTCAATTAATGTTCTATTTGATTAATTTCACAGCCACACAAAAAAATCGTTTTTTGGGTCTGAAGGTCAGACCATGCTTACTATATGTTTTTGGGGTCGCTGAATCCGAATCCAAAGTCCAAAACCCCTCAGCACGTTAAGATTCTGACATAACCTTAAAAAAACTCATGACGAAATTTTTTCGAGTCCGGGGGTCAGACCATGTTTATTATATGTGTTTCAAGTCACTGAATACGAATCCGAGGTCCAAAAAACCCCAGCACATTAGAATTCTGACACAACCTTGAAAAACCTCATAACGAAATTTTTTCGAGTCCGAGAGTCAGACCGTGTTTATTATATGTGTTTGGAGTCACTGAATACTACTTCAAGGTCCAAAAAACCCCAGCATGTCGGGATTTCAACATAACCTTCAAAATACTTTGTCATCTAAGATTCTAAACTATTCAGCACTTCAACGTTCCAACTTTAGCCATATATTAAACAAAAATCAGTTCAACCCACAAACCCTATTTATTTCACAAGACAAAGGTATATGGTATAGGACCGTCGGCATTAGCGCTACTCGATTTACACCGCGAGGAGGGGCCCTGGATGCAGACACACGTAAGTCGGATGAAAAAATTCCATGAGTTTCTTTGAAAATCAAAACCCTGACTCGTTGAAGTTTTTTAGACTACGGATTCGGATTCAGCGACCCCAAAAACATATAGTGAACATGGTCTGACCCCCGGATTCGGAAAAAAAGTTTTATGAGGTTTTTTAAGGTTATGTCAAACTCCTGACTTGGTGGGATTTTTTGGACTTCGGATTCGGACTTAGCGACCCCAAAAACATATGTTAAACATTTTCTGACCGCTGGACTCGGAAAAAAATGTTTTGTGAAGTTTTTTTAGGTTATGTCAGAACCATGACGTGCTGGGGTTTTTTCAACCTCGGATTTTCATTCAGCAACCCCAAAAACATATAGTAAATATGGTCTGAGCTCCAGATCCGGAAAAAGATTTTTTTGTGTGACTGTGTTTCTTTATTTTAGGGAGACTGATTCCAATATGCATAGCTTTCTTTCATTTTATTATTTTTATTTTTGAAAAACTAAAATTTTTGAGTTTGATCAATTTTTCATACCACTTTACATGAAAAAATAACAAAAAAGTAGCTCCAGAATTAGAAAAGTAGCGGAAAATTAGCCGTGCCTAAGAAAGTATCAAAGAAGTAAAAGAGTGTGGAACTTGGAAGAAGTCAGCCCTTTGTAAATCTAATTTGTGAACGCGATGATATTTTACATGTAATTCCGTGTGAGGAGCCTTTCAGCAACAAACTGTCCTCTCCTTCAAGGAGCACCTTCGGGTCTTCTTGTTTGGTCGGATTCGATATTGAAACAACAACAACAAACAGGAATAATCATTAATTGGTTATTTGAGGACACCCAGTCATTTGTAAACTTATTTTCATTTGCTCAAACAAATTGAAATTGTTTGAAAATTATATTTCCTTTTACTTATTTCATTTGGTTTAAGTTTGTTCAAACACTTAAGAGTATTCTTAGAAAAGAGAGTAGTATTTAAGAAGATTTTAATCGATCAAAAAATGGCAAAAATGAAATATTTGAACAAAATAAAATTTTTAAAGCAATTTAAATTTTTTCAAACATTTACAAGTATTCTTAGAAAACAAATAGGTGGAATCTACACAGCCGGCGTCGGCAACGAACGATTTTGCCGGCTATTTTCCATAAAAAGCGAAATACGAAATAAAAGCGAGTTGCGTTTACAGTCACGCAAATACCTGAAAGTATAATTTTCAAGGTCAAAACTGATAAATATCATGTTTGCAAAAAGGAAAATAATCTCTTCGCATTTTTTTAATGAATATACAGTGAGCACAGACGTTGGAAAGGGGTAGGAGTTTGACCAACATTATTTTTGTGACAAGTCACAGGGGCGCCTTCTTGCCCCCACGAGATGTTGGAAGGGGTTTGAGGTTTGACCAACATTATTTCTGTGACCAGTCACAAGAGGACTTTCACGCTCCCTCCACGAGAGGTTGGAAGAGGGCAGGAGTTTGACCAATATTATTCCTGTGACCAGTCACAGGTGTGCCTTCCCACCCCTTCCACGAGACGTTGGAAAAAGGTAGGGGTTTGTCTATTATTATTTCTGTAACCAGTCACACGGGTGTATTTCCGCCCCCACGAGATGTTGGAAGAGGGTAGGAGTTTCACCAACATTATTTATGTGACCAATTACCGGGATGTCTTCTCGCCCCGCCACGAGAAGTTTGGAAGGGGTAGGGGTTTGAGCGATATTATTTTTGTTACTAGTCACACGGGTGCCTTCCCACCCCACAAGATGTTGGAAAGGGTTAAAAGGAAAAAGGTAAAAACCATTTCTGTGAACAGTTACGGGAGTGCCTTCCCGACCCCACGAGACGTTGGAAAGGGGTGGGAGTTTGACCGACATTATTTCTGTGATCAGTCACGGGGGCCTCTTCCCACCCCAACAAGACGTTGGAAAAGGGTACGGGTTTGACCAAAATTATTTCTGTGACCAGTCACAGGAGTGCCTCTTCACCCCCACGAGATGTTGGAAAGTTGTAGGGGTTTGACCGACCTCATTTGTGTCATCAGTGAAAGGGGTGCCTTCTCTCCCCCATGAGATGCTGAAAAGGGTTAGAGGTTTGACTAAAATTATTTCTGTGACCAGTTACAGGGGTGCCTTTCCGCCCCCACGAGATGTTGGAAAGGGTTAGGGGTTAGACTAAATTTCTTTCTGTGACGAATCGCAGGAGTGCCTTCCCGCCAGTATAGGATTTGAAAAAAAATGTTGTAGACATAACATTTTTTTTTAAAACGTGGTTTTCTCGAGTTTTGACATTGAAAATTGTTTTTTTTTTGCAGTTTTCATGGCCATATTTGTAGTCAGTGCATAAAAATACATCGCTACATACTTTTCGGAACTTCACACCCGGGAGGAAATAAACAGCCGGCAAGGAACAATGTTGCCGGCGCTGGCAGGCTAGCCACTGCGAAACACATATGAACTCAAAAATATTAAAATCTGTCGAAAATTTCAGTGAGATAAAATGTTCCCTCTGCTTTCTTTTAGGTAAACTTCATACTTCAACAAATACGTATTATTAGCAGCTGACCACGCTAAAAGAACAAAGTTTAAATGACGAAGAATAGCCACATAATGCATTTGTTAATTACGTTTGTTTGAAAAATTATCCATTTTCATCATATGACTAAATATAACACTTAGATTTAATTTTCAGATAATATATGATCGATTTAGTAGAAAATTTTTCATTTATTCCATTGTAAATGCCAGATATTGATAATTGTTCATGACGCTTGCATACAAAAGAATAAATTATTTATGAACTTTTGTTAATTCAACAAAAAACTCTTTTTGTCTATAACTCGTTCAAATTTAGTGCGAATTAAGTGACGGATCTCTGCCAATCCCCACGAAGCCATTTTCATTTATTTATTTGTTCATGACAAATTCAATAATTTTTGAAACATTTTGTTGCTTTTGCACATCTATATAAAAGAAACGTTCAATTCGGATGACAATTTCCTTCTGAAAACCAATTTGTACACGGATACCTTTTTTGCCTCACTGTGCGCTGTACACCGCCTAAGCGTGACGTGGAGCAGTATGGAATGGAGGCGTCGATTTCTTATTTCAAAAAGGGAGGGTCAGCTTCAGTGTCACATGACACTCAAAGGGGTGGGGGGTCACAGGAAAGAGGGGTCAGTCAAAAATAAAAGTCAAAATAGCGTCACGTCATATGTTGACGCTTCCCTACACAATATGCCAGATTTTAAAAAATCTTGTAAAATTTCAGTATTTTTTATTGTTTTTGGACAAAATCTGATTCTTGGAAGCCTAAAGTAAAATTTCAAAAGCTTTCTGAGATACTTCAAATTGCTTTTGAGCCTGTGAAAACTTCCTCGCGCTCATAATTTACCCAAAAAAATCTTCCCGGTTTACGGGCACGTTCTCATCGCGCGCTTTACAACGCGCGACCACTATCTTGGTTACTATGGCAACATGTAGACGCCTCGCTAAGACGATTCAAATCATTTTGCGTTATGATACCCATGATTTAGAGAAGCTTTTCCGAAACTGAGATAATAAAAAGTAGATGCTGAGATATTGTTTCATTCTTTAACATACACAGTTTATCAGTTTTTCAGTAGATTAATTTGTTCGACCTCATACTTTCTCGCACGATTTTAATTTCTCAAAATACCTAACATCGTCCTCAATTTGAAGTAATGAAAAAAAAAACTATGAGAAGGTATGAAGGAGCAGGATCTCAGGAGTCTATAGAGAAGTGATGAAACCTTCATACAAGGCTTTTCGAACACCCGTAATTGTTTCGCGTTATGTAAAGTTGAACATAAGGGCACCAATTTTGAATAATTTCAACTGCTCCTAATGAGAAGGATGTGATTCGTCATGTCTGTCGATAAAGACGTAGCTCGTGCCCTCTATACTAAGTGAATAGAGAGTTTTATATACTTACTATGGGGGGCACGAGCTACGTTCTTATTGACAGCTATGACGAATCACGTCATTTTCATTAGAAGCAGTCGATTTCAGAGTGAAATTTTGAATCACGTGTTTTCCATTTTTCTATTTTTTTCCATCTTTAAAGTTTCAACAAAAAATAGATAAAGTTTGAGCAAACCAAACAATGCATTTAAAGACGTTCACTACTCTTCTGAAGCTCAAAAAGGAGCATTTTTAAGAATCATTTGAAACTAAGGAAAAATTTTCATACTTATTCGAAACCAATTCTTGTAGAAAACTGAAGGAGAACTTTAGAAATAGAATGTTGTGCGTTAAGGGAAAAAAGCGATTGATTTTAGACGAGTGTGAAGTTTGCCGGCCGGAGCAGCAATCACATGAGTCTCAAATCACCGCTTCTAACCCACAATGCACACGATACTTTTTGCCAAAACCGATTTAAAAATATAAGTTTTTAGAAGCCCATGAAGCGTGTCAAAAGTGAGTTGATTTGTGACCGAGTGAGAAAATAACATTATGTAAACAGTCCATGCCAAAACAGCTTGTCACTTTGAAATTGTCTCAAGTATTCTCCGAAAAGAAGCCAGATGGCGCTATTGAAGGCATCATATTTAGCACGCTAAATTCACATGTGATCTCGCATGTTCGGGGTGAAATTTCATCTTATTGTAATCTCGGTGACAGGCAATGTGCAAGCATGATGCATTGAATATCTCGAAAATCTAACAGTCAGTAGGGTACTAGCAGCAGCTCAAGAGGCGGTTGTATTAAATACCTGTCGCATTGTATGAAACTTCCTAGACCATCAGAAAGTAGATGACTGGAACCCTATGGAGTAACAGATGGTAGCTCTAAGAAAGCATCCAAAGGCGGAAAAGGAATTTCTTTTATAATGAAATTTGACATAAAATTGATATCCTTTAGATTGAATTTCGGTCCCTATCCGTGATCGAAATGACTTGAATTATATTAGCTTAAAACTTGAAATAACTCAAAATTAATTTGAAAAATTCAGAATATTATTGACTCTAGGTCAATTGAATTCCTTAGTGTTTAAGTTTAGGTTGCTTCATATTGCTTTACTGACGAGTACTGTGAGTCATCCTAGGACAAGACGCATTAGATTTTATATTATTTGAAAAGCTTAATACTTATGTACGATAATTCTAAAAAAATAAAAATAAAATAAAATAAAAATCTCAGACCCTAAAGCCAATCAAAAAAATCTTCTTCAAAATTTTATACATTGGGTCAATTGAAATCGATCTCTATCAAAAAAACAGCAAGGATATCGTTTAACGACAATTGAGCACTTGTAAATTTTACTGAGTATCTCTTGAATATGGAAATGTGTATTTAATAATGTAATTTCAGTTATTAATTATGTTGAGCGGATGATCAAATATCAAAGGAAAATTAATCAGAGAGTAACTGCGTTACTGTAGAGGATTAGGAACTTTTAGTTGTAATGATTCAATTTCCGACAAGTGGAGTAGAAACGCTGCTAATTGAAACACGAAGTCGTGATGCTTCCAAGCGATCGATTTTCGATATTTAATTTCGCGATTGGCAGAGGTCTAATTCAAATATCTCTTAGGTCTCCGATCTGGTTATGAGGTGACAATTTTGAAATGCCAAACTATCGATTTCTCGCCTCACAACTTACTTTGTATCGCTAACGAGCAGATCGCACACTCGAATAGCGATAATACTTGGCCAAATGCTCCAACGATCGGTTTGCGATCTGCCCATTAACCACTGTTGTAGTAGCTATGTATTTGGGAGGCTGCATACCTGGCGAACAAGCTCTTTGTAAATTACGCGAATTCCACTTTGATTCAATGTCCTTATAATTTCATGGGCAAGTCCTTACATTTTTAATTGATTTTGATCCAAATTTGGGCAGGCAAATTTGAGCAAAATCCTTAATGTTGAAAAATACCGAAAGTATAATTAGGGAACGTCCATTAATTTTTATCTGAAGTTGGATTAAAACTTTACAAACAATTGATAAGTACATATACGAGTAACGTTGTGATTGTGGTTGTGAATCCGCCTCCCGACGAAAGTCATCCGATGATTGATAATTGTAGCTGTCAATTGTTTGCAACGTTTTTATCCAGCCTCAGATAAGAAGTGTATCTGGAATCTTCGGTGCATACATTAATTATTCTCACTATAAACGAGATTTTAAAGAATTTGAAAGATTTCCAGCGAGATCAAGGGGCTTCAACAGATTCCAAGGGATTTAAAGGTATTTCAAAGGATTGAAAGTACGAGTAGGAATTACGAAATTATTGCGGAGTTTGACGGAATTACCGAAGGACTACGAGAGGTTTTACAGATTTGAAGTGATTTTAAAAGGTTTCTAGAAGTTGAATAAATTACTTAGTACAATTTCAGGAAGAATCACAATTTTTCAGTAGATTTTACAAGATGTCTGTTCGGTCTGTGATCAGTCTCAAGCTGAATATCTGATCCACACATGATCTCCCTGGCATAAATCCACATGAGATTTCCAAGATCCTCCCCTTAGTTACTCCAATGGCCTTACTAATTCGTATTTTGGTGAATATTTTGCCCACAGTACTTGATAGATTAAATGCTTCACAACAAAATATTTTCCACAACGTCTCAGCTGTGATAACATCCACACCAGCAGCCCCACAAATCTTTAGTTTCTTAACTGCGGATATAATGTTGCGGAAATTGATTCTTCTTCCGCCATCTAAAACAGGATTGTCGGATTATCTAGCGTATTCCCTTCTGTGTAACAGTTGCTATGCTTTATAGCATGACATCCACAAAATTTCTTGAAAAAATTACTCACACAGTCTTTTACTTTGTCCATAATACATAACATTTCACCATCAGCACTCTCAATTCCGAATAAGTGCTAGTACTTCCTCTCCTAATCTTCTCTACCCATGTCCAAAATGATTTCTAATTTCGTTCAGAATAATTTTGCATTTTTTCATCTACTTCTGCTTTTCTTTTATCCTTGCTTTTTTGAGTAGTATCTTCACTGTTCTTTTCTTATTCTTATAATCATCTTCTAGTCTAGTCCTTTCATAGCTAAAACCTTTAACATTCAGCTTTCTCGAGTACACTTGTTCTTTCTCTTTAACAGCCATGCGGATTTCATCATTTCACTAAACGTCTCCAGTCTATCTTTCTGCAACAGCACTACCGTACACTCCGGATGCAATCTTGAGAATGGTATCCCGTAGTATTATTATCCATGCACCCTCTTCATTTATATTGCCTAATTCTGTCTTTCAGTCTTCTCTATGACGACCTTAATATTTATTCAGCTTTTCAGAACCTACTGTTTGTTCATTTGGTTTCTGCGAAATCTCTATTTTAACTCGCGTCTACTTCGACAAATCATGAATCCTTCTTCCCTACATCCTAGACCTAGGTTCTTTTTTTAACACTATGAGGTAGTGAACCGTACCATAATCAGAACCTCTCATAGCCCTTGTATTCCTCACTAGCCACTCAGTCTTTCATACGCTACAACAAAGTCAATATTTTGTAGTAAGGAACATTTTTTGTCATAAGCATAAGCTAATCAATTTCTCGCGGTCACCGTCCGTTTTGGATCTCTGAAATGAGAATGTACCCTCTCGGTGCCTTCGCATTCCACACTGATCCAGCAATTCATATCATGGAGTAGAATGACTCCTTCCTAAGGATCGCAAGTACCTATAATATCGTTTAACGAGTCTGAGGAGGCATCTCTTACATCAGAGCTGCCAACGTCTACTGGAGCGTTACATCCTGCAATAATTAGCCTTGTGACTTTCGCTCCCATTCTGACCCACAATTATCTAGAAGATACACATTCATACTTTTTGACATGCTGTTTTGCTCTTTCATTCATAATCAGATCGATTCCTTGGCTGACATGACATGTCATTCATTCTTTACTCCCAACCAAAGTTTGAGTCCATTTTCTATTGTTCTTATCTCATATCCATTCTTCTTTGTTCCTGTTACACAAAACATATCTAGCTTCCTTAGGCGCAATGTATCCCGCAATTCTCTTTCCTCAAGATCATTTGCACTTATAACATTCCATACGCCCAGTGTATGTGATCACGCATGATCGGGGTGAAATTTCATCTTATTGTAATCTCGGCGACAGGCAATATGCAAACATGATGCATTGAACATCTCGAAAATCTGAGAGTCAGTAGGGTACTAGCAGCAGCTCAAGAAGCGGTTGTATTGAATACCTGTCGCATTTTAAGAATCTTCCTAGACCATCAGGAAGTAGATGACTGGAACTCTATGGAATAACAGATGGTAGCTCTAAGAAAGCATCCAGAGGCGGAAAAGAAATTTTGTTTATCATGAAATTTGACATAAAATTTGAATTTAAAATAAAAAAACAAACAATCTTCAAATATCATGAATTTCCCGAACTTTCCCTGAATTTACAAGACTTTTCATTTATTTCTGGCAATCTCGTTTCCGAAACTCAAAACTTCTGGAATTACATATGGCCAAAATTTAAAATTGACGAAATTTCAAATTCCTAAAAAAAAAAGATCTCATGGACTCGCACACCTCCAGTGAGTCAGCCTAGGACGAAACGTAAAGAAAGAGAAATACATATAAAAAGGCAATAATGAAAAAGAAAAAAGGCAATTTCTCCAGCTACAGTTGCATAGAGTAGCAAGAAATAACAAGATGAGTTTGAGATACATCACCGTAGATGCCTATAAAATTTCTCTGATGAGAAGCTCTGAATGACCTCGAATCATTTTGGTCCCTAGTAGCACAAAAAAGACGGAGAAAGAATAAGGCAAAGATCTTTTTCCTTTGTTCCCTCTTTTTCATTCTATTACATTTTTGTCTCTCATGACCCATTTACACTGATTTTCGCAAACGTACTCGGTTTAAAGACTTCTTGTGCTATTCTCTATATACGTAAGATGACTTCGTTAGAGTTCACTTTTTTTGAAAGTTATTTCTTCAAATATATATTCAAATTTCATACAGATTGTTGGTAACGGAACATCTAACCTTTCAATCGTAAACTGTTTTCAATTTCAAACTGTTCACATAAGAAATGAAATATTATCCTAACAGAAACAAAATATTGAACCTTTTATTGTTAGGAAATTTGAAATTTCGGTAATTTAATAATTTCGAAACTTTGAGATTCCGTTCATTTACTTCATTCGAGAGCTTTCTACTGCCGGAAATAATTCAATGTCGTTAATGAACATTTTCATCAGTTTCAATATTTTTTGTAATTTAAAATTTCGGAAATTTCAATTTTTCAGAAATTTTTCATGTGGGTGAACATATTTTCGGTATTTTGCAGCATTCGGGATTCAGTTTTCTTAATAATCATGTAATCCCCAAAGTTTCGCGATTTCCAATTACATAATCTCACGATTTCAACAAGGGATTATCAGAAGATCAATTTCGAGTCGGAAATTTATAAAATTCAGCAATTTGAATTGTAGCGTTCAAAATGCAGCTAAATCGAAAACGTATCTCATTTTCAAATTATAAACATTTCAAATTGGAGAACATCAAACTAGAATTTTTATGTGTGGTTTTCATTTCTACGTATGAAGTTTAATAGCTCAAAGTTAACCGTATCTCCAAATTGAAAAAGATCCGGCTGAAAGCCTTCAAAATTGAAAAAATTCAATTTAAAAGCCCTCGCAGGAGTCGTAGCGCAAAAAGAGCTCAAAAAAGGGGAAATAGGGTAACTTTTTCACGCGAGAAGGAAAAAGTATGGAAAAGATAAAAAAAGATTTATTTTTACATGTAGAAAAGAGAAAACAATGTATTTATAAGAAGGCCGTGGCTACGTGTACCGAAATTTTAGTACACATAGCCGGGTTTTTTACTACACATAGACACTGCCTTATAAGAAATATATTTTCAAATAATGTTAAATGATTTTTTAATTATTTCTGCCAACTGAGAATTTATGTATTCTTCCTCGCTCTTCTCCCCACTCCCTTTCTCCTCTATCTCCTGTTCTCGCATTAAACTCTTTTTGCATTATGAGCTTACTGCCTTCTTTATTTTCGTTCATCAATTGCCTTATATCCTGAGATTCCTCCTGCATTTCTCCGTTCACAAATACCCTCACTACCTCTACCCTCCGATTTTTACCTCTTCCACTATTTATCCTTCTTCTTCATCTTTCATTTCTTCCCTATTCTCTCCTGTTATATATTGCTTCTTTATTTTATTATGATTCCTTTCATTGCTCTGTTCATTTTTTCTCTTTGCATTTTGAATCCGCTATCCCTAGCCTCTTGGTAACCTTCCCCTTACTTTTTCTTATGCCTCTTCATTTGGCCACGTCTTCATCATTACTACCACCTTCCATTATTCCAAATTTCTCAAACATTCCCCATCCTTTCATTCCAAGCCTGTTGAATGTCAGTAGCATATCCTCCATTCTTCCCTTCTCTCAATTCTCGTCTCTTTTTGTTTCCATCTAATACTTTATTTCCTCTCTTTCGTTCCTGCTAACTCTTCTCCTTCTTCATTTTGATTCCACCACACACCTCCTATCTATATTCCCCCATACTTAGCCTATGTTCTGTTTCTCTTCTTTCGTTCCTCCTCTGCTATCTTCCTTAACTTATACTATGTACTCCTCTCTTTCAATGCCAAATTATCCTCTATTCTCTCCGAGCTTTCAAATAGAACTCTTTTCTCTGTTATCACTTCCCTCTTATCATCCTTATCCTTAAATTTTTCTAGTGCCATTTGCTCACTTCTCCCCTCTTCCATTCATAAGCTTCTCCCTCTCTCTACCTTTACCTTTGCATCTATCTTTTTCAACATTTCTTTCACTCCTCCTTTCGGTTCCATTTCCTCTAAACTTAGAGCCTTTATCACTACATTTCTTTTCCTTTTCTTTCTCTCAATCTTTTTCATTCTTCTCTTTAGTTTTATCAATCCTCCCTTATCCTCACTTCCACTTTCTGTACCAGAAAACTCCCGGTTTTGAGCTTTCTATCTTCTCTATCTCACTCTCTGAGCCGTCTACCTCTCTTCTAGTTTCTACCTGCTTTTGTAGTCTTTGTTCTGAAATTCTTATTTTTTCCTCCAAATTTTCCAAGACTTCTTCTCATTTTCATTACACTTTTCTAAGTTAAGTCATTTCCTTCCTAATTTCTTGTTTTATTTCCTCTCCCCTTTCCTCCTATTTTTTTTCTTCATTTCCATTTCCTCTATAATCATCTTGCGCATTTCTTTCAAATCTAAATTTTCGTCTTCTATCGTCAACCTGCTTTCAACATTTTCTTTTTCTTTCCTTTTATCTTCCCCATCCTTTGTTCCGTCCCAATCATTTTCCGTAAGTTGAAATTTGAAGATTTTCGGATTTTTTTCTGCTCGATCCTACTTTTCCCTTATCCTCACTGCTTCCTATCTCTTCCCCATTCCTCTTTCTATCAATGAATCCCTCGATCGAACCCAAACACTTCGCCCTCAAACTCTCTTGTGCTATCGTTTTCCTATACTTTCCCCTTGCCTTCCTTTCTTTTATCTTACCTTCCTGCGTACAAAATCCTTTCAGATCTGAATCTCTCTCTTCCTTCTGTCTATTTCCCCGCTATCACATATTACTACAACACTTTTTTTCCACTTTACCATCTTAATATTCTGGTTCACTCTTTCATTTTTTATTTTCTCCTTCTCTTTCTATCGACCACACTCAACTCTAGATTTACTTACCTTTGCTTTATTGTCTTCCTAGAATGTCTACCAGCTCGCACTCGTGGGTGCGGGGTCGAAGACGCCGAGAAAGAGGATTGCCGCTGGCCTTGCATTTGTAGGTGAGGAGGTCCGAGGTGCCAAGAAAGAGGCGCATGGGCTCAGCGAAGTTACGCAGTTTCTCCTAACTGTTTACAACGTACAAATTCTTGGTACGGAGTCACGGTCATCGAGGCGATGCCCGAGACTCAAACTAAATCGAGAGTTGAATGCACCTTCCGAACTTCTTCTTTCGTCCTAGCCTTCTCTACCTCTTCCTCAAACCTTTATTTTTCTCCTCTTTTATTTTTTTACATATTCACTCCTATATACTTTCTCCAATATTTTTCTCCACCGCTTACCTCTTTGCTCACTTCCTTCTTCTTCTCTTTACACTCCTCATCATATCCATTTCTAACCCCTCCTTCACTAGCCTCTTTTTTTCATGTGTCCTCTAATACTTGTTTCATTTCTCCTATCATGTCCGTCTCTTCGTTTATATTTCCCTCTCCCATCTTTATATTATTCACCTTTTCTTTAAATTGTTCTGACCTTCTACTGACCAATCCCCTCTTTCTGTTCCTTTTACCTTTACTTCCTTTTTATCCTCATTTTTATTACTCTCTTCATTTTCAATTAATTATAGTTTCGAAATAATTGCAATCTCCACTTTGAAATAGCCCTGAAACAAGTCTTGAAAAACATTAAAGACGAGATTTTTATACAAGTTTTTATTTTGCTTACTCCGAAAGTGAAAAACCTGACGTCCCAGCAGTTTAAGTCGTTAATAGCCAGGTTTTGTGGAATTTCTGGTATTCCTGTGACCTCTAGAAAGGATCAGTTACAGTTTTTTGGAATGATTCATTTCAGCTACTGGTATCCTCGGAGCATGTTTGTGTCGAATCAAACTGGTTAGCCCTTGGATGACTTTCATTCTGGATTTAACTCAGTTGAAAATTTTGCGGTCGATGGACCTGGCTGATCAGCCTTGAATTGGTGAACGTACCTGGTTTATCAAGAATTCGTTCAATGACTCCAATCTGTTTTAAAATCGCTTATAATTACCCTCAAAGGATCAGACTGCATTTGGGAAAAATGAGGCTAATTGGAGACCATTTTTTAACTGAGCTTGCGAGAAAACGCTTCGTGCTGTAAAATATTTGACACTTTTAGTTTTAATGTGTTTATGCGTTCCATTTTGGAAAACGAAATAATTCTTTATGCAATTAGTTCACCGGCATATAAAATCATATTTTTTTATTGTAAATCCCTTGAAATCCTATAATGTCTTTTAAAATCTTATGAAAGCCTTAAATATGGTGAAATCCATTGAAATCTTTGAAATGCCTGAGATCCGTAAAAATTCTCAAAAATCCCTCAAATTATCTTGAAATTTTATTTCATGTCATACATTCATTAAAGTTTTTTAAAAATCTGTTGTAATTTTTCGAAATTTTTCAAATATGGTTGATATCCTCAATGCGTTTTCAAAATCCTCCAAAATTGTCTAAGATCCTAGGCAATTTTTTAAAAACCCTTGAGTCGAAATTCCTTTAAGAATGATGGCATTTTTTAAATATTCTGAAACCCCATAAAATCCCTTTAAATCTGTTGAAATTCAGTGATATATATTACAGAGCCTTCGATTCTGTTCAAACCCTCTAAAAACCTCTAGAGAAGTCCAATTTTTTAAATCCCTTGAAACTTTCAAAGTCCCTTAAAATTCGTAGAAACCCCCTGCAATCTTATAAATTCTTTTAAAATGATATCAATCCCCTGAAATCTCCGAAATACCTGAAATTGGTCGAAGTCCTTATAAGTCGCTAGATGTCCATTGAAATTTCATTTTATTCCATGTATAACCTAAAGTTCTCTAGAAATCCGTTAAAATCCCTTGAGATCTATCAAATATTGTTGATATCCTGCACACGTTTTGAAAATCCTTCAAATTTTTCTGATAACCCATGACATTCTTTGATACCCCTTAAAAATTTGAAATTTCCGTTAACTTCCTAGGAATTAAAAAAATACACTAAGCACTTCGAAACCCTTTAAGACATCTTGAAATCTCTAATATCTTTCAAAAACTCTTCGAAGATAATGACATCTTTGAAATTCTCTGAATATCTGTAGAATGCCATGAAATCAAACAAAACCCACGGAAATTCCTTAGAACCTTATGGAAACATTTCATTTCTTATAAAATTCTATGGATTCTTCAAATATTGTGAAATTTCTTAATATCTTAATATGCTTTGAAATTCCTTCAAAAATGTTCAAATCTTTAAAATCCTCTGAGAACCCATAAAATTCCATGAAATCCGTAGAAATCCTTTGAAACTCCTGAAAGTCCCCTTAACTTTCTTTCCATTACATTTACGCTCTGAAGTTCTCGAAATTCTCTGAAATTCCCTAGAATGCCTTGAGATACGTTCAAATTCCGTGAATTAGCTTGAAATTTGTAATATATCTTGAAGTTTCTCCAAAAATTTTCATAACTTTGAAATCCTCTGAATTCAGATGAAACTTCTTGGAATCTCTTCAAATGCCTTGAAATCTTAGAAATTCACTAAAATTCTCTGAAATTTTTCAAAGTACTCTAAAAGCTTCGGAACATTTATTGTCTTTTAAAAGCCCTCAAAAAATGTTTACATTTCGAAAATCATCTGAGACCCCCATCAAATCCCATGTAAGCTGTAGGAATCCCTTACAATCCCTAGGAGTTCCCCAGAATTTCATTCTATTTCCTTTACTCCTTAAAGTTCTTTTAAAATTCACTGGAATTTTCTAAAATCTCTTAAAATTTTTGAAATTCTTTGATATATTTGATGCTCTCTCAAAATCTTTCCAAATTTTTGGAATTTCTTGAAATTTCTTAGAATCTTCTGAAATACCCAGAAATCTTTCAAATCCTTTCGAATTCATTGCAATTTTTTTCATCTTCAAAGTCCTTAGAGGTCCTACAAAAAGTCGCTTACGTCTGGTGAAATCCCTATGAAGCCCTTGTCATGCCCTAAAATTTAGTTAATTATCTCAAAATTCGTAATATCGTGAAATTAATGGAAATCCCTTGAAATGGTTTGAAATCTCTTAAAATCTTTTGAATCCGTTGAAATCTCAGAAATTATCTAGCTACTTGAAATCTTTTAAAACACTCTCAAAGCTTTGAAACCGTAAATATCGTTCAAAATTCCTTTATAAATGTTCAAATCTTGGAAATCCTGTGAGACCCCATAAAATAACATGAAATCCATTAAAATCCCTTGGAATACTTAGAAGTTTTTCGAAACTTCTGACCATTTCATTTACTCCCCAAGGTTCCCTGGAAATTCTCCGAAATTTCCTAAAATCCTCTGAAATCTCTTAAATTCTTTGATATCTTTGACACCTTTTTAAAATCCCTTGAAATTTTTGGAATCTCTTGAAATTTCTTGAAACCTTCTGAAATACCCGAAAATCTTTCAAATCCTTTGAAATATGGTATGTTAACATTTTTGAATTTATATCTTAAAATTTGTAATATCTCTTCAAATTTCTTCAAAAATTTTGAATTTTTGAAATCCTCCGAAAGAAGATGAAACTTCTTAAAACCCTTAAAAATCCTTCCAAATGCCTGAAGTTAGTTGAAAATTTGTGAACCCTCTTGGAATCTGTTAAAATATTTGAAATCTCATAAGATTTGTAGAAATCTATTGAAATGTTTTGAAATCCTTGAATTCCCTTGACATTGTTCTAAATTTCGATTTTTTTGACGATGGATTTGTTACTTCAGGCAACCTAGCGAAGAAGCTTGAGAATATGTTTGAAGGAGAAGTGAGAAAGTTGTTGCATTAGTGTTATTTTTTCAAAATGGGAGCAGAATATTTGTCATTACAAAAAGCTTCAAAACGTATCAACAGTGGCACACAGTGAGCTATTTCGTAAAATTGGTTTCAAAATCTAATATCTTCCCAAATAATGGGCTAAACTGGATGATTCTTTAACAATATTTACGCCAATTGCTTGCAAACTGCAGGAAAATTATAGATAACAGTTAATCTGAATTTCCCGGCCTGAAAAATCCATGGAATGTCAATCGTTTTTGACGAATAATCGGGGAAATGCTAGGAACTTTACAATAATGGTCATATCTAGGTCTTCGAGGTGATTGAACCCAAATCTGATAACAAAATTGAAAAATTCAAAATGGCGGATCAAATATCGTCGACTACAAATCGGAAAAATGTTAGGAACTGTACAGAAATGGTCACGTTTAGGTTTTCGAGATCGCTGAATCCAAATATGATATCATAATTTCAAAATGCAGAATTGAAGACACAATATGACGAAACACAAATCGGAAAATTGTTAGGGATTGTACAAAAGTGGTTATATTTAGATTTTCGAGGTTGCTGCATCTAAGGCTGGCATCAGAATTTCAAAATTTTAAATTTCGGATACAATATTGCGAATGAAAAATCAGCCAAATGTAAGGAACATGACATCATAAGGAACATCATTTTTAGGCTCTCGCGGTTGCGCAATTTGAATCCGATATCAGAATTTAGATTTTCAAAATGGCAAATTCAATATGATGAAACATAAATCAGCAAACTGGATGAATTTTGCTACAAAATTTCGCAAAGTTTGTCGCACAAGATAATGTATGTGAAAAGAGAATTATCTTTGGAACAAAAGAAAGGCTCTTACGAGCATGTGAGTCATCCCATTCCTACCTCACCCACATTTTTTGAACCACACCTATTCCACATAAAGTGAGATATCGAGCTGAAAGTTTGGGAAAATGAAGAAAAAATTCTAAGAAACGTATATATACTAATAAATTGCTACAATTTGGTCATTCTATTTTATTTCGCCAAAGTTGGCTGCAGCATAAGTTTTGAAAATTTTGATACTTAACTATAATAATTATCAATGTTTTCGAAACTGATTTGTCACATAGATTTTTTTCAATTACATTTTATTTATCTTAAAATTTGATTTTTGAGCTGCAAGGCGGCATAAAAATGTCACATATATGTGCAGCACGGAATTGAGAAAAACTGTAAAGAAGATGTTTTTTGAGTTGGCATCAGGGTCTAAAATCTTTTCATATATACTATTTTATATACATATACATATATGCATATATACATATATACACATATACATACATACATACACACATACACACATACATACATACACACATACATACATATATATACAAATACATACACGCATACACATACATGTGCATACATACAAAGTATCAAGCTTTTTTTAAAAAATAATAAGCGTTTCG
>JAUMHM010000083.1:7654980-7674966 GCA_032362435.1 Melikaiella ostensackeni
GCTCTGATGGCTATACCGCAAACCGATTATAAAAAATGTTTCGAGGATTGGATCAAGCGCTGGCATAAGTGCGTTGCCGAATGCCCTGTAAGATAAAGATTTTACTGAAAATGTGAGTCAGTACCGTCGATCACTATAATGGATATAGTGGCATATTTTATTCTACACCACAGTTTTCCCATCACAAATCAAATAAACGTATATAAAAGTTGATAAAAGTTTGGAAGCCTATAAATTTTATGATGCTGATTTTTTGGCGATGATAACGTGCAAGGAGTTTAGTGCAATATTGGTACTTTTCTGATTCTCTGTGAGAGGTGTGAGGTTATAGTATAACAATATGGTATTATCAAATATTGGTTATTTGTTATTATTAGTATTAAAATTAAGTAATATTTCCAGGAAGCATGGACTTTGTCATCATTTTTGTTATAAAGTCCCATTTCTGACGTAAAATGCGATGGCAGCTTTTTGAGGTTAGAGTGAATTTCATACTGCGAGTGAAGTTTTTTTAAATGCAAGTGCGAAATGCTAACTACCCCTAGAATTACAAAATTTGTGTGAAATCCGGTAAAATAATCTAACCTTTGTAAGATTACACTTTTTTCCACTTTGATGTGAATCACTGGCACATCACCACAAACATTCATGAAAAATTATATTTTGCTACGACAAATTACGGAATTTCGCGACTTCAAAAATTCTAGGATAATTCAAGATTTGTTACTCTCGCGTGCTGCGAATACTCCTTGTTCGAAATGCATTCAAAATCCATGAAATTTTGCATACAAATTCCTAAAAAATATCATGAAAATTTGTAAAACTATTAAAGGTTGTCATATAGAATTATTTGCATCAGGGTTGTAACTCTGTAGATAGTTCGCACCGTTCGCACTTGCATTTTAAAAATAAACCTTAACCTCAAAAAGCTGCCATCGTATTTTGCATCAAGAACGGAAACTAGAACCAAAACTATGAACAATTTCATGCTTAACGGGAATATTACTCAATTGTAAATACTAATCATTATTAATATCAAGCAACCAATGATACCATAATTTTATACTACAACCTATCATACAGAATCAGAAAAGTACCATTCAACTTCAAGAGTATCACCTTGACCACAAAACTAGCTTCATAAAATGTATTAGCTCCCAAACTTTCATATGTTTTCATTTTATTTGTGATGTAAGAACTGTGTGATAGAATAAAATGTGCCACTATCATAAGCACTTCCGTAACTATATATCCACCATAATGATCGACAGCACTACTACTTTCAGTAAAATTTTCATCTTGCAGAGCATATGGATCAAAATTTTGTATTTTTACTTTCTTTCGATGTACCAGATCTTCGAATCTCCTGATAACTTTGCGAAATACATCATCTGAATCTCAAAAAACATAAAGGATTGTGAAAACCTACAACTCCACGTACAAACACGACCGACTGGAAGCAGTGTTATTCCCCCAAAGGTTCGTCATCTTAGATTTTTATGGATTAATGAACATACTCTATCCCTTCTACCTGATTCGTTGGCCAGATGTCGAGTTGGGCCAACTTATACTCTTTCAAGGCAGCCCCTGTATTTCCTTGCTATTTAGAAAAATTTTGATTATATTTACAAAACCAAGTTTATGAGCCTACAGAAAATTCATGAAGGCTTCTTAAATCTTGAAAAAGTGCTACCTATATACTTGTTGAGAGAAATCTGAGAAGCTTGAATGAGCCTGAGAATATTTAGTGCATTTCCAGTGAAGTTGTATCGGTAGGGACGTACTTTTGTTTCAAAATGTTGTCTTTCAATTTGTGGTTGGGTAAACCCGCGTCCTGGTATTCCTCTTGGGTTAAAAATAAAAATTGAATTATGATAAGAGTGTCTTGCAACACGTCTTTTTGTAACTTGAATCAGTGACATTTTTCTGGCTACCTCGTAGGCTTAAAACTTTTTTTTTTTTAAATGCTGTCACTAGTAGAGTGATTTTGTTTGATTCCATTTTTGGATTTTATTAGTGACTGACACCCTAGAAGTTGAAAATGTGTTAGTGGTTTCGTAAGAGCTAAATAAAAAGGATGGCTATCTCAAGGCAAAGGGTGGCAAATAATGTGAATGTTAACATCATAATGAGCCTCTTGAAACCTTTAAACTTTAGATTCGAGATGGAACCTTAGCGAATTTTCTATTCAAAAAATGTCTGTAATGTAAATTTTTTAAATTCATGAGTATGAAGTAAGGAAATTCAAAAGCAAGATAGTATTCGTATTTCTTATTTGGATCGTATTACTTCTGACCACCCGAAAAAAAAAAGTATAACTCTGAAATTCATAATCTTATGAACAAGTTTCTTGAGTCGGCTGCTTAAAAAACTGAAAAAACACCTTTCTCTAATTCATAGCGCTTTAGAATAAAGGGGACATGTTAGAGCATCATGAAATTGGGAACAAAGCTGCTTCAACTCATCTACATTATGAAAAATTATTCTTTCGCCAAAAACTTTGAAGTTGGTTTTTGGCCAGTTTTCTGTGTCTCTCAGCTCACTGTAGACTGTCAGCAGATAAGAAAAGAGTTGAAGTTATAAGGTTGGCAACAAGTAGGTAAGAAGATGGTTGTCGAACAGGATGTCAATAGAAGTATAATAGATACAGTAGCATGAATGGAAATACTCTTTTATTGAAATAATTTAACCAGCCTCACATTCAGAATCTTTGTAAGGAAATCCTATTCTAGAAGTTCTATAGAATAACGAACGGTGTGTGAAGGCACGAATGGCAAATGAAAGTCGACTATCACTTCAGTCTTTTCAATTCTGAAGACAGACGATAAGGGTCTATCTTCCTTATTCTTAATAATCTTAATAACAAAAGTTACCTTCATTTATTTCTACTATACTTCCACTATAATTATAATTATCATGTTCATCGATACAGTTAGCTTTGTTTAGACCCTTTAAAGCAAGCCTTTCATAGGTGAATTTCCAAAGAACAGGAAAATTTTCGAAACTCGAGGAACCTACTTTTTTCTCTCCAACTCGATTTCTATTTTCTTTTATTATCGTAAATTGAGTTTAGTATTCAGCTGAAGTCAAGTTGAACCTACTCGTATAATAATGTACGTGGCTTTCTAATGTTTTCATTCTGCCCGTTCAACATGAAGTCGCTGGGTGTCTAAATTATTTTGTTTTAATATTCGTTTATTACTGAGCAATAAAATCAACAATTAATGTCTGCCCTTAATGATCCTAAGGTTAGGAACCTTCAACCAGGAAAGATTTCTGAGTTATGTAAGAAAAAAAATGTCAACCAAATTGTTTAATTTTCTGCAGAACAGCTGAATTTTTAACACAAAAATTTTAAGTTTTAACAAAAATGTTAATTTTCAACGAGATAATTAAATGTCCATCGGAAAAGACGAATCTTCAACAAAATAGTTGAATCTCCAATAAAAACAGATTACATTTCAACCAAACAGTTGCATTTTCAACAAAAAATGATTCATTTTCTACCAGAAGAGATGAATTTTCAACACAGGTGTTGCATTTTGAACCAGGAAAGAATTTTCAGTCAAGAAAGAAAAAAAAGAAACAAAATTGTTCCATTGTCTACAAAACAGTTGAATTGGCAACCTAAAAATATAATTATCAACAAAAATGTTAGCTTTGAACCGAACAGTTGAATTTTTTACCCGAAAAGAAGAATTTTCAACAAAATAGTTGAATCCTCAACCAAAACAGATTATTTTTCAACCAAAGAGTTGCATTTTTAACCAGAAAGATTAATTTTCACCATAACTTTTGTTATTTTCTACCCAAAAAAAAATAAAATTTCCACCAGTAAATATAAATTTTTGAATCAATTAGATGGATTTTCAACCAAGGTGTTGAATTCTCCAACCAACAAGAAATTTTAAGTTATAAATGAAAAAAAATCAACCAAATTGTTCAATTTTCTACAAACTAGTTAAATTTTCAACCCAAAAATATGAATTTTCAACAAAAATGTAAGTTGTGAAACAAATAGTCGAATTTTCAATTCAAAAAGATGAACTTTCGACAAAAGAGTTGAATCCTCAACCAAAATAGTTTCTTCTTGAACCAAAAAGGATATATTTTCTACGAAAATAGTTGAATTTTAAACCCACGAAGACACATTTTTGACAAAACAATTATATTTTCAACAAAAAGAATGACTTATCAACCGATTTATTGAATTTTCAAGAAAATAATTAAATTTGTATCCAAGGAGTTAGATTTTTAGTCAGAATGATAAAATTTCAAACAATAAAAATTAATTTTCTGCAAAAAAGACGAATTTTTAACTAAAAACGATAAATTTCTAGTTAGAAGCTCTGATTTTCAACTGAAAGCAATCTAATTCTAAACAAAATAATAAAAGTAGTAAGTAAACTATAATATTTGATATTTTAACCAAAGCAGAATTTCAAATTTGGATAAAAAACAGAATTCAACCAAATAAGATAAATTCTAAACAAAATAGTTGAATCCTCAACAAAAGCAGATTGAATAAAGAACCAAGCAGCTGCATTTTTTACCAAAAGAAGGTAATTTTCGACAAAAAAGACGCGTTTTTAATAAGACATATGAATTCTCAACCAAATATTTGAATTTTCAGCTAAAAGGATGAATTTTCTACCAAAAAGAGAAATTGTTATCAAAAGACACGAATTTTGAACCGAATAGTTAAATTTTTTAACAAAAAGATAATTTTCAAACTAAATTGACTAATTTTCAACAAAACAATTGAATTTTTCACTCAAAAATTAGAATTATTAACGACAATATTAGTTTTCAACCAAATAGTTGAATTTCCTACCAAAAGAACGAGTTTCCAACAACATAGTTGAATCCTCAACATTCAATTTGTGACCAAATATTTGAATTTTCAATCAAAAAGATGAGTTTTAAATCAAGAAAATTAATTTTTTACTAAAACAGATTAATTTTTAACCAAACAGTTGTATTTTTTTATCAGAAAAAAAATTTCAATCCAAAAAAATGAATTTTCAAACCAGAAAGACGAATTTTCAACAAAATAATTTCAAATCATAAGCAATGGGATTCAAACAGAAATGACAAATTTGCAACAAAGGAGCTCGGTTTTCAACCAAAAATGGTTTTTCAGATAATGGAAACAAATTTCAACCGAACTGTTGGGTTTTCAAGTCAAAAAAAAAGAATTTTTCACGAAACAGTTGAATTTTCTACATAAAAGTTAATTTTCAACCGAAGAGTTGAATTTTCTTCAAATATAGTTGAATCCTCAACCAAAACGGTCTAATTTTCTACCCAACAGTTGCATTTTCAAACAAAAATGATTGAATTTCCACCAAAAGCGATGAATTTTTTAACCAAATAGACGAATCTTCAACGAAAGTTGAATTTTCAACCAAGAAAGATTTCTCAGTCAAGAAAGAAAAAATGTTCCGACTTTGGAAATTCGAGAAAAAAGCAAATTTTTCTATCAAAAATGTTATATTTACATCATTTTACATGAGAATATAATCAATAAACGTCTCATTCCATACAAAAAAGTTGTCTGAAAGAGTCAATTTTTCTGAAAACGAGTCGCCATTGCAAGCGAAAAAAAATTTCCAGAGCCATAGAGATTTATCGCCTTTGATAGGTCAAACATTCAAGGAATAGAAAAATTTCCGAAACTCGAAGGGCCTACTTCTTACTCCCCCACTTGATTTTTATTCTCTTTCACTATCGCTGATTGAGTTTACTTCTTAGCTAAAGTCAAGTTGATTGGAAAATAAAGTGCACTGGCTAAAACATGTTTTTTTTTATCTTAAGAATAAAAAACCAATGAGTTCTTAAAGCTAAGAGGCGTCAACAGTATACATTTGTTCGAAGCTGATACTCTTAAAAGTTACTACACTCTAGTAGAGCAATATCACGGAAGCGTAAAGAGTTTTCCGTACCGTTCTGGCTCATATCGTTATTGTAAACATAAAAAAGAAATGTCAGTAGTTACGGATCAAGTCCTTTACTCTCAAGTCACACATTATTTTCAAAAGGTCCGTAGACCTCGTAAAATTACTATAAATCGGCATTTTCAAATCGTAGCTTATTTTTAGGGTTTAACAGAGGTTCTTTCAAGATACACCAAAACAATATAGTTTTCAAATCAGAGTTATAAAATTCTCGATAATTTAAAATCTAAGTTTATATAAATCTGTTGCGCGAAATCGTAGCTAGTTTATCTTACTATATTGGCTAATTTCTTCCAGAATTCAAACATTTTGTATTAGCAGTGAACAAAACTAATGTTGAGGAAAAATTTTGTTGCACATGAATAACAATTGTACCTGAAACAGGACTAGTATAAGGATTCCCTAGGATTTCCGAGAAACGATTATTAGAAGCATGCCCGGCTGTCTGATCTGCTTTTCCGTAAATGATTTTCTGCGAATAACATTTCTACTTCGCCAGTATACCCTCGTTTATAAAATAAATATTTTCAATTTTGTACACTGTAAGTATAAAGTATAGGCACGTTCAAGTATAAAAAGAATTTTTCACCACTATCATATCATTGATATAAATTAATAAACTTTTTAAACCTCATCATTTTAAAATAGATAAACATATTGGTCGGATCATGCTTCATCTTGCCTTAGTTGACCAGATCACTCGACCATTTTGCCTTAGTTATCTGTATCATACCTCGCCTTGTCTTAATTGTCCAGATCATACCTTATCTTGCCTTAGTAGGCCAGATCACTGGAATATTTTTTTTAAACTATTCTGCCTTAGTTGACTGGATTATGGCGTGTCTTGCCATAGTTCGCTGGATCACTAGACTATTTTGCGTTAGTTGGCCTGATAATGCCTAACTTTGCCTCAATTTGCCGGATCATCAGACTATTTTGCGTAAGTTGGCTGGATCATGCCTTATCTTGCCCTAGTTGGCAAGATCACCAGACTATCTTGCTTTAGTTAACTGCAGCATGCCTTGCCTTGCCTTACGAGTATTTGGCCGAATCTCTAGACTCTTTTGTGTTGGTTAGCCGGATAATGCCTTATGTTGGCTTAGATGCCGAAAGGAGTTAAGTTTTTCCCGCTGCTAGAGTTGTGTTCGAGAGACCTGATGATGATGTCCACAGATCCTAGAGGAATCGGGAAGCCAGTCTTAGGATCGGCGTACTCTCCGTATGACAGCGAAACCAACCCACCGGAGAAAGTACATACACTGGTAGAATACTGCAAGATGAGGACTCTCCCACTGCTTTCAGAGTGCGATGCTAACTCGCCATACATTGCGGGGTAGCACGGACACTTACTCAAGAGGGAATGACCTATTGGAATATTTAATAACTACTGATTTAGATTTTATTATAGGGCCGCTGGTGAGACTTGCTAGGGCTAGTCTGACACTGGGATATGTTTCAACGAGACGGAGAGACACGAGAGTGGTTTCCATTCCCAAAGCAGGCAGAATCGTTTATACTTCACCCAAGGATTTTCCTCCCATGAGCCTTTTATTTTTTCCACTAAGAACGGTGGAAAGACTTATGGATGGATACATCCGCGACAAGGTCTTGTTAAGTAGGCCCTTACACAAGAAGAAACAGACCTACAGGGCTGGTCATTCGAGTGAAACGGCCCTAAGCGAAGCAATAAACCTGAACGGAGGACAGCTGAAGCAAAAAGGCGTCGCGATCAGAACCTTTATGGACATCGAAGGAGCCTTCAACTACACCTCTAGAGAGGTAATTATGGGGACCATGATTGTGCATGGTGTGTCAACTGCATTCGTAGAATGCAGTGCGAAAAGACCAGATTATTGGTCTATCCGAATAAAACGGACATGGTTGTATTCACCAGACGGTACAAGTTAGAGACCAAGGGCACTCTGAGCCTGGAGAAACAACAACTGAGAATCACTGAACGAGCTAAATATCTAGGAGCCATCCTGAATAGGAAGATGTTATGGAACAAGCACCTGGAAAACGAGCGCAGAAAGCTGACAGCAATCCTTTGGCTTTGTAGGGGAGCCATAGAGAAAAACTGGGGCCTGAAACCGAAGACAATGATGTGGATCTATACTGCAATCCTGCAATCCAGGCTAAGCTATGCGGTGGTGGTCTGGTGCAGCAAGGTCGATCTGTCCAATGTGAAATCTCGACTGGAAAGAATCAGGGGACTGATTCTAGGAGGCGTCACTGGTTCCTTGGAGTCGACACCCACGGCGGCATTGGGGGCACCAATAGGGTTGGAGCCCCTCCATCTTACTATCAAGGCCATGACTGCGAAGACAGCATGAAAGATCAACATAGTTAACGGCGGGAGGATCTCGACAGAACTGCGGATCCCAACCGACATCGCGAGTAGGCCTACCTTGAGCATGGTCAGAGACAAAACACCTATTCGCTACCTTCTCGACAAGAAGTATAAAGTCAGAGTATCCACGATTGAGGAATGGGCAAACGGCGAGGCATATTTGCCGAATCATACTGATCTTACCTTAATTGGCCGAATCATTAAAATATTTTGCCTCAGTTTGCTGGATCATGTCTGAGTTTGCTGGATCATGCCTTATCTTGCCTTAGTTGGCCGGATCATTAGAGTATTTTGCAGGAATTAGCCAGATCATGCCTTATCTTGCCTGAGTTGGCCGGATCACTAGACTATCTTGCCATAGTTGGCTGGCTTATTCGCTTACTATACCTTATTTCACCAGAAAAATTTTGCTGCTAGATTTGGACTCTAGAAAACTAATTTGAAGTTAATAATTATCATTGTTAAAATCAATTTTTAGGATAGAATAACAAGTTCTATATTGTATTACCATTATATCCCTACCACTAAGCCCATTTGATTTTGAATGTGTTTATAAGTATGTATTATGTTCTTTAAATTTCATTTACAAAAAGAAATTATCATTGTTATGAGTAAATTTGATGAACAATAAAAAAAATTTGTTCATTTTCGTGAAAAAAAATGTTCTTCTGCCTGTATAGTTTACAGTACTATAGATCAAGAAAGGTTTGAGATTGACTTATCATCACAAAATAAGAGTTGCTATTGTTATAAACAAATTAAATTGATAAAAACCGACATTTGGCACTTCGACAAAGAATTTCTTTACAGCGTGTCTAATTTGAATTTTTTCAGAGGATGTATTCAACTGAGAATATTACTTATGCGTAAACAGCCATTATTTCTATAAGCAAATTCAAAAACAATAAAATAATTGTTGGCACTCCTTTGTGAAAAATGTCTTATTTCAGCGAATATACTGATAGCAGTATATCAAGGAAGGTGCCTGATCATGAATAATTTCAATCCCAAAGCCTAAAATAAAATAACACAAATTACTGGCATGATCAGATCCAGTTATTGTATCTAGGAGACATGAAGTAATTAAAATTTCCGCTGCAAATCTCGGATAAAGAGAATATTTTGTCGACGACCAAGATGACCTCCCTTAATACCTCCGTTAAATTATTGCAAATCAGAATACCTGAGAAAGAAAAATATTTTTAATGAAAACATATGAAATTTCATTTTCATTCATTAAATTTGTTTATAAGAATGATATTATTAATTACACAAGAAATATTCTTAGTTGATAACTCTCCTTCAGACATTTTCCAAATGAATTGATGTGGAAGAAATTATTGACACGAAAGTGCTAAATACTGGTTCAAACAAATGGAATTGGTTTATAACAATAGCAATTGGCGTTTTGGGATAATAATTTATAATCGGGCACCTTCCTTGATATACTATAATCTGTATATATTAGCTGAAGAAATAAATTTTTTTGCGCATAATTGCAAAAATTTTGGCCTTGTTCATCTAATTTGTTTAGAAAAATAATACCTGTGAGCGCATAAGAAGGATTCGCAGTTGACTGCAGCCTCTAAGAAGATTTATATTAGATATGCTGTAAAAAAAATTCCACGTAAAAATGCCGAAAATCGATTTATATTCATTCGTTTTGCTTATAACAATAGATATTGTCATTTTCTGATGACGAGTTAATCGGAACACTCCTTGATGTACGTACTGTCAAATATATAGGCAGGACAGACAAATTTCTAGGAAAATAAATGATTTTTTTATTATTGTATATCAAATTTCTCTATAAAAAATGTTAATTCTTTTAATTTATAAATTTTGAGATTACGCCTAATTCTGAACACATTGTGAATAATAATAAAAAATTTTAATGCATGTATCGTACTTTCAGTGAAAAAAACTTCTTACCTCCGTCAAACGCCTAGCTTGTATATTAGTTAACCAAAATTGTCTATTACAAGTAATTCAATAATTTTATCAATTATTTATATTCTTAGAGTGTATCCGCACTGATTTGAGACCATATGGATTATCTGCAATCAACAGGCACAAAGAAACAAAATGTCTTCCTCAAACACACTGTTTCTTGTTAATTTTATATTCAAAAAAGAGTTATAAATATTGAATAATCAAAAAATCGGTTTCAACAAGTCTCTTTTATATTTATTTCCCTAAATTACCAAGTAGTATATGTCTTTTTAAGCCAGTTGTAATTTTGAAATAGTATACATACTTTTAGGTCAGCCGAAATGGCTGTCATGGAGTATAAGTCAATTTAAGTCACTCAAAGCAATTTCTCAACCCCATCATCTTGAAATATATAAAAATATGGGAAAATAGGTGGCAAGTAGTATAGGTCGTTTGAAGTCAGGCGGAGAGAAAGCTATGTATTTGGTTCTGGGGGTTCTCCAGTAATGTAATTAATAGTTTTAAATCTGATATTCTAGGAGAATCAAGTAGTATAAGTCCTTTCAATCTGTCATGCGACGTGCCAAGTAGTATAATCCATTTAAGTGAGGCATGATAGGTTTGGAGTAGTATAAGTAAGTTCAAATCAGCCGAAACGAGTGTCATGGAGTATAGGTCAATTTTAGTCAGTGAATGAAGTTTTCTTACCTTATCGTCTCAAAATATATGAAAATCTGCGATTTAAGATGACAAGTAGTATAGGTCGATTAAAGTCAGCCGTAAGGGCTGATGAGTATTTGATCCTCGGGGACGTTAAGTAGTATATCCAGTTTTATGTAATTGGTTCTGAAGATTGAGTAGTATGAGCCCCTTTTTATCGACTAGGCTGGATGTCAAGTAGTATAATCAATTTCAAGTCAGCTATAATAATCCTAAAGTGGTATAAGTAATTTTAAGTCAGCCGTAAGGGGTGTCAAGTAGTATAAGTCTTTTTCAATCTATCATATGGCGTGTAAAGTAGTATGGTGTAATCCGTTCCAAGTCAGAGATGATAGGTTTGGAGTAGTCCAAATGATTTTAAATTAGGCGTAACGGGTGTCATGCAGTATGAATGAATTTTAGTCAGCCAAGACAGTGTTTCAACCTCATCATCTTAGAAACATGTCAAAATCTGCGAAAAGAGGTAGCAGGGAGTAAAGGTGATTTAAAGTCAGCCATGAAGAGTGCTCAACATTTGGATCTGTGGTTTGTCAAATAGTGTGATTAGTAGTTTCGAATCTGATTATTCATGAGAATCAATTAGTATAAGTCCTATCAATCTCTTATACGACGTATCAAGTAGCATAATCCGTTTTCAGTCAGAGATGTTAAGTCTGAAGTGGTAGAGATAGGTTCTAATTGGCCAAAACGAGTGTCCTGCAGTATTGGTCAATTTTAGTCAGTCAATGTAATTTTCCAATCTTGTTGTCTTAAAATGTATGAAAATCTGCGATATAAGGTACCAAGTAAAATTGGTCGATTGAAGTCAGCCGTGATGGGTGCTGGCTATAGTAACCCAAGGGATGTCAAATAGTATATCCAATTTCATGTCAGAATTCTGGAGTTTCAAGTAGTATTAGCCCTTCTTGATCCGTCTCGAAGGTTGTCAAGTAGTAGAATTCATTCTAAGTCAAATCTTCGTTAGCAATCGGACTGATGATTGAAGCTGAACCTGCAGGTTCAAAGCTTAGAATATATATCGACGCAGAACGGATCATCTTTAAAAAGTCAATAGGCCTCATGAGATTACTGCAAATTATCATTTTTAATCTTTTGCTCATTTTCAGGATTCAGGAACACGTTTTTACAAGGTATACTAGAAAATTATAGGTGATATGATGTATAAGTTAAATAAGTCAGTCAAGGTATGAGTAGGTTCTGAATGTCATCATCTCAAAGTCCATTTTTAAAACTTTTATTTCTACTATTATGGCCGCAGTGAAATAAAATAAGTTTCCCGAAGATTTTATTTTTCAAAGAAAAAGAGGTTAAATTTACGTACATTATTTTAAAGGCTCGCGAAATTTGACAGAGACTGTTCGTAAACATGTTGCTGAACTATGAATGCGTCAAGTTTCGATGAAATTCTTCTTACAGACCTTCCGCAACGTTAATACAGTCAACTTTTCTTCCATCCATCCAAACGCGTTTGCAAAATTTGGAAAAGTTGTGAAAACTTTCAGAAGGTTATGGACATTTTTTAAATGGATGCATATGTTTATAGCTTTTTGAAACTTATGGGAATTTTCTAAAACTGTGAAGCTCATGGAGAATTTTGGAAATTCATAGAAAACATTTGAAGCTTTTGGAAACATGTGGGAATTTTTTCGGATATTGATGGAAGTATTTGAAACTTTTGGATATCTATGAAAATGGTTGCATTTTGGAAGTTTTGAAGCTTGTCTAGTTTTATTCAGTTTGAGAATTCTTATCACATGTCTAAAGTAATAAATAGTCTTTTCCTATCATAAAGATGAAACTCCAGGAGGCTGGTACCCTGCTTAGTATGCAACACAAAACGATCACGACTCCTCTGATTCTGGCTTTGTTTTCATACTTTCCTTTAGATGACCCAAGTTTGGTGGGACTAACGTTATGGATAGACACACCACCTTATGACATTTATAACCTTTAAGTAAGACAAAATACAAAATAATAATGTCACCTTGAATCGGATTACCACTTTCGTTGACAAAAGGCATGCCCTCGGAAAAGTTTCAAGTGATGAATAAAAACTAGTTGTTCGGAATGCTGGAGGTTCAAATGGTCTTAAGGTGAGGGAATTGTGGGATATGATTCGCATAAGAAAGCGCGAGGAGTCGTTCTGATAATGAATGAGACAGCAAAACAGCATGTCATAAAGTATGAATGTGTATCTCGTAGAATACTATGGGTGGGAATAAAGTAGGAATCAGAAGGCTGTTTATAACAACATGCTACGCTCCAGTTAATGGTGACAGTAGAGATGTAGAAAATACCTTCGGGGATTCGTTAAATAATATTGTAGGTACTTGCGATCCTAGGGAAGAAATCATCGTACTCGGTGATATGAATAGCTGGGTTGGTTTTCAATGCGAAGGTATGGACAGGGTACTCAGTCATTTCGGAGACCCAAAAACGAACAGCAACAGGGAGAAATGGATTAGACCATGCTTAGAGGAAGGTTTGTTTATTACACATACCTGGTTCGAACATAAAATGATCCACGTGTATACTTGGTGCTGAGGCGAAAGCCACAGTATGATTGATTTTGTTGTAGCGGATGAAAGATTGAGAGGGCTAGTAAGAAATACAAGGCTTATAAGAGGTCCAGAATGTGGAACGGATCACTACCACTTAGTTTCAAAAATGAACCTAGGTCAAGGATGGAAGAGTAGAAGAATTAATAATGAATCGAAGCAGCCGCGTCTTAAAATAAAGAATGCGCAGAAATCAGAAGTACAAATAATATATTGTGACAAGTTGAATAAATATTTGGGTATGGAGGTCAAGCTGTAGAACATAATGACTGTGATACGGATTGAGACACGCTAGACAATCCCGTTGTAGGTGGTGAAATAAGAATCGATGTCTGCTCAAATTATATCCGCAATGAAGAAACTGAGGTAGTAGTATAAATAAGTTCAAGTTAGCCGAAACTGGTGGCATGTGTCAAACAGTATGAGTCAATCTAAGTCAGTCAATGTAGTTTTTGTCTGACTTTTTGACTAGTCTCAAAATATATACAAATCTGCGGAAAGAAATGACAAGTGGTGTAGCTCGATTAAAGCTAGTCCAAGGTACACTAGCTATTCGAAGCTAAGGGATTTCAAGTAGTATATAGAGTTTTAAGTCAGACATTCTGGAGCAGAAAGTAGTATAAGCCCTTTTCGATGAGTCACGTGGTGTGTCGAAGAGTACTGTCAATTCAAAGTCAGCTATAGTAAGGTTGAAGTAGTGTAAAAAATTTTAAGTCAGCCGAAACAGGTATCACGTACTATAAGTCAATTAAAGTCAATCGGGGTAGTGATGAGAAAGTGCTAAATTCGTTTACAGAAGAATGAATATGACAATGGTTCCGGGTTAAACTTTTGTTTGTAATTTAGTGGATAAATAAAGCTGAACCTGCAGGTTCGAAGATCGGAATATATATCGAAGCAAAACAGGTGAACCGAGCGAGACGGATGAACCGGGGTGGCTGAGTTGGCAGCATCGGGAACGATTCCTCAGACCAGACCTCGCACCATTCACCAAATCGATCGACTGTATGCCAATCACCGCTTTCATTATCATCGACAATCTCCCAAGAATTTACGTTGGTGGTTTTGCCAGATGCAAACGGATGCAAAAGTCGTTTCTCCGACTTGGGAGCGTCCAGGGCATTTCCTTTTTCTCATTCGCTACACCAGTGATTGGGTTATTCACTACTGTCTGTCTTGCAAAAATGTGAAGTGACTTCATTTCTAAATGTTTCAAGAAAAGTCTCAAGTTTTCTAAAAAACCTGAATTAGGGTTCTGAAGAGAAAATATTCTTTTGAGAACGCGAATACTCCGCAGAATATTGATGTTTCCTGATAATAATTTGTCAATGTTTTGTGGAGTATAACATTTTTAAGAGTCAAATGGAAAAAAAATTCAAAATAGTCCACCCTTCCTCCCCCAAAAGTATGAACTTGCTTATTTCTCATACAATGCAAAAGTGTAAAACTTTTGAAGTTCTTTCTTTTACAATATGGTTTTTTTATGTATTATTTAGACTCAAGGTGTCAAGTTTCAATTGAAAAATTATTTATCATGATTGTCTGCAGTCTGACACCAATAGTTTCTTAATTTCCAGAACAAAATTTTCATTTATTCAAGAAAACGGAAGTTTGTGTATGCTGCAAGCAGCTTATCCTGAAGATTTGAGATGAATAAAAAAAATAATTTAGCCATCGCAAGTGTATTCGAGTTTTTTATTCTTTCCTTTCCTACAGTTTTAAACAGTTATAAAGTCCTCACTATGACTTATACAAATTGTAAAATCTCCCAGTTTCTAGTGTTGTAAAAACTTCATGATTACACGACGAAACATTGATAAATTTTTCAATCAAAAAAATTAATTTTGTCTTTACAATAATTCGAACATAAGTCTTGTTCCATCAAAAATGACATGAAACTAAAAAACTTGCAAGAATAATAATCATTGCCCACAAATTTTATTTTCAAGTTTAATAATCTCGCGGCAATTCCGTCTTTATTGTCATCAATGTATCATGAAATTGAAAAAATAATTATGCAATAATGCTTTTAAAAAATTGGCTTTTAAGTTTCTTTTATTATGGAGAATTATTTCATGAATTGAAAGGTAATTAGGTTCTAGGTGCTTATCATTTTGCGTCTCCCATATAGAATTTTTAATATTCATTATTGTAATTGATAATAATAACATATTCAGTTGAAAATTGTGTTTAAAATTGATTTGCATGATATACTCTCAGTGTGTAAAGTTGACCTTTTATAAGAATTGCTTATCATATAGACATGTTCATTCATTTAGGAAATAAGTATCTATTTTATGATAAACTGAAATAACTGGTGTGAAAATAATTCACATTCCTCTATTTTAAAGCAATTACTTGTAAATATGTCTATTTATAAGTTCCCCAACACTGTATTATCATTGTTTCAATAAAGAAAAAATATTGCACAATCGCGTCCTTTCATTAAACTTTTCTATTTGCCACGTTTTCCATTTCTTTAACCTTATTTCAATTAATATAGTAGACAGCCCTAAAGAAATTTATACATTTTCGTGAAGCGAAATGTGAAAGTCAAACTTTATGGTCTTTAAGGCAGAGCTTGATTTCAAACGATATCGCTGGAATTTGAAGATTTTTTTTGAGCTTTCGAACAAAGCTAAAGGTTCATTGTGAAAAAATCTGTATTCCAAGGATAATGCTTCTCGAATCTGAAACTTTTAATAACATTACATTTTAGATTTTATTCTTGAACAATTATTTTTGTATAATCAGAATAAAAAAAATTATCGCAAAGGAATTAGCTAACGCGGAATTACACGGATATTATTTGAGGATGCGTTCTGAGAAGGTTGAATTTGTTTGGATTTTACAGGGAAAAATATTGTATTGATGGAAATCGTGAAGTTGTTTAAACAATTTGTTCATTAAAAATTGTTCATTCATATCGGTATGATTGGAATTTTAGTATAGCTAGTAATACCTCACATTCCATATATTGACAAAAAAGCCGTACCCCGTACGTAATATAAAAACGAGTTAGTAATAAATCCTTCACCATCTCCAGACAACTTTCGATTGAAAGTGCTCGCATTTACTTGGACATTTGGCCAAGGAAGAAGAGAAGTACAGAAAAATTTCCTTGAGCTTTTTTTCACATGTATTGTATGCGGCCTTATGCCCAAAGGTTTGCAATTCTGCACAAATGTGTCAAGTCTTCCGGAATGTTCGCAAATGATATAAAACATGGATCAAGTTCGGTAAAAAGTTGTGTTTGACTCATCCATTTGATTAGTATACGAGAATTTCAATTTTTCTCACTTTAAAAATAATATGGTTAGTTAATAGGAGCATCTGGTGATTATTAGTTGAAAATTTTCCAGTGAGATTGCAATATTCTCAAGAATTTAATGAAGACCAATACTCTTAAAAATTAATTTAATGTAATTCTTACTTCATAATTATTTTTGTGTCACATTAAATAGGTGTTTAAAATCGTTGAGGAAGTATTGTTTTCTATTTGTCTCAAGTTTCTCTGCCTCAAGGCAATTCTTGGCAAATTTAACCAATTCAATTTGTGGCCCAAGAATAATTCTTCTCTACCCAGGTCTTGAAATAATCCGAACAATATGCTTCAAATTGGTGAACCTAAGAATATGAAAGTTATAAAATTTTTCAAAATTATTAATTCGCATTTTAAAAAACGGTAAAAAAGTGTACCTCAGCGCGAACTCTAACTAGGAGCCTTTACTTTTCATGAACGGACACATTAACCAATTACACGGCCGAGGCTTCGATAAATATTTTATCGTTCTTCATGGCTATAACGTCGGGTGCATGATTATTACAATAGATTCCTTGATAACACATTTTTTACTATCTCTGTATAATAATGTTTTACCGCAGAAATTTCTCAGAAACTGCATACCAACCGCGTTGACTCTCCTCTTATGTACTTTCCATAAATATAATTTCTCATGTATTTCTCACAAACAAAAGCAAGAAAAAATTAGATGTTTCCATACTTCCATTCTCAAATTATTTTAAATAATTCAAAATTATTTCCGCCTACTGACTTGGTTGCGGTCCTCACCATGTTTCTGTCATTGTTTTGCGTAGTCCGATATTTGCTGCATAAAGTCAGCAAATAGTTTAGTCATAACAAAAACTCGCAAGGCATTCAGTTCTCGATTTCTCATCTCTGTAAATGAAAAAATCACATTTCTGAAGTAATGAATGACCCCTTCCCATTTGAGCGACCTAACTGTAGGAGGCTGGTGCCCTCCTCAGTATAGATCACAAACCGACCATGAGCACTTTGTTTCTGGCTTTATTTTCATACTTTCCTTTGAATAACCGAAGTTTGGTAGGACTGACGTTATAAGTGTTCACCACCTTGTGACGATTTAGCTGCTCAGTTTGGACATGAATTTATACTTGCGGAAAACATTTATCGCATCAAGCTAGTAGTTGCGTGTAAACGTTAAATAATGGTCAATACGAATAATAATGTCGCCTCAGATTGGATAGACACTTTTGTTCACGAAAGGTATGCCCTTGGAAAAGTCTTAGGCTATGAATGGAGACTGGGTGTTTGGAATGCTAGAGGCTTTAATGATCTCAAGGAAAGGAAAGTGTGTGATACAGTGCACATAAGGAATCTTGATATTTTATGAATACCTGGAACGAAGAAGAAGAGATGTGAGATGAGGAAGATTAAAAATGGGATCGAACTATGGTAAGGAATAGATAATGAATCCCATGATCTCCAAGAAGTCGGTCTGATCATTATGAAGGGAAGAGCGAAAAATCATATCGAAAAGTATGAGCATATATCTCCTAGATTATTGCAGGTTAGAATGGAAGTGTGAACCGGAAGGCTATTTATCATAGCATGCCACACTCCAGTTGTTGATGATAGTAGTGACGTAAGAGATACCTTCTGCGATTAGTTAAATGGTATTCTAGGTACTTGCGATCCTGGAGCAAGAATCAACCTTCTCGGATATATGAATCAATGGGCTGATGCTCAACGCAAAGGTACACTTGGTTCAGACATAAAATGATCCACATGTATACTTGGTGCAGAGGCAAAAGCCACAGTATTATTGATTTTTCTGTAGAGAACGAAAGACTGAGGGGGCTGGCTAGAGATACAGGAGTTATGAGAGGTTGTGAATATGAAACTAATCACTACCTCATAGTTTCAAAAATAAAGCTAAGTGAACGATGGAAAAATTGGATTAATAAGACTGACCATTGGTTTGATACTAAGCAGTGCGTTAGGCAAGGCTGTGTTATGTCCTCCTGAATGTTGAATATACACATAAACAAATGTCTGAGAATGACCCTCGTCGTCGAAGAAGATGTTGATGTCGGTACAGTGAAAGTTCGTAGACTGACGTTTGCAGGTGATGTGATTGTTACGGCAGAACCAGTCGATGATTTACAGAGAATGATTAGCCGACTGGATACCAGCATGAAGAGTATGGGTCTTAATATTAATGTGAATAAAACGAAAATTATTGTGCTCGAAAGTAAGGGCGAGAAAACCGTATCCAACGTTGTCTCAAGCGAAGAGAGGATAGAATGGGTTGATGATATCGTGTATCTTGAAAGTTTATTGACTGCAGACGGATAGACAGATGCAGAGATATCCTGACGTATGAACAAGGGTGGGAAGATTATTATTGACAGTATGTGATCGATTACTAGAAGTAAGCATATAAACAATAAAGCTAAAGTTGAAATATATAATCCTGTGCCTCCACCCACTGTGCTATATAGTAGCGAGACCTGGACGTGTCAAGAAAAGGATAGGAGTAAAGTGAACGCAGTTGGCTTGCAATTTCCGCGGAATATAAGCGGTGAAACGCTAGTAGACAAAGTCAGTAATACATGTGTTCTCAAGGAGTGTGGTGAAGAAGAAACTTTGATCGACAAGAGTGAAAAAACATGCTCAGATGGATTGGTCATTTTGAGAGAATAAATTAAGGATGTTGAATGATGTAAGCGTATTTAGATAAGGTGGATGGTAGCGTACCTAGAGGTAGACCAAAGAAAGAATGGTTGGAGTGTGTGAATGAGTCTCTGAAGCGAAGCGTTCTAAAAAGTCGTAGAAACTCGAGAGCTTGCATGAAAAGATGTATAAATATAAAAGTGGAAATGATTTATGCAGGGATCGGAATGCGTGAAGGAAGATTGTTGTTTGTTGTTGTTTGAAATGTATTGCAGCGATGTTGTAGTAGGTACACACTTAGGTGTATGATGTAGTTTGCAGTTTGTCCTTTACCGCTGCTGTTCTTATGCAGCGGCCGAGAGAGTTATTATTATTATTATTATTATTATCATCATCATTATTATTATATTGAATATATTGCACGGGGCTATCCCGGTTTATATCATCAGTCACAGACGCATTTTGGTAATGCAATCAAGTGATATGATGAGAGTAATATGCATAATTAGACATATTGGGTAGTCTGGTATA